>MQUG01003830.1:0-35436 GCA_007213375.1 Steinernema feltiae | reverse complement strand
CGCCTCACAACGTTTTGCAGTGCAATTATCGTTATGAACTACTCTACAAGCTCATTTAGCAACTCCTGTAAGTGGGACGTCAGTTAAAATTTGATTTCATTAAAAGTAATGATTGAAACAATGGTTGATTTCTTTGTTCGCTGGAACAAAAATTGTAAAATATTTAAAAACTTTTTTAAAAGAATTTTTAAAACAATGCAAAAATGAATTTTTTTTAACGCTTTAATGTTTTACCATCATAACGGCTTGTGATTGCAACATGAACATTCTACAAAACAATTGCTCTAAATATAAAAAAAACGATGTTCAAAGTTTAATGAAATTTTAATTTAAGTTTAATTTAAGCGGCGCGAAAACTTGGCTGTCGTGAAACATAAACATAACAATTTACTTTTAAAAAGCAAAAAACAACCATTCTTGTAAACACTGCTATATCTCATGACAATAGAGATCAATATAATGTTTCCGATACTTCAACTTTTGACGTCTTTCTCATAGACCACGGTCAGAATTATTTCTGTACTTAACGCGTGCATAGCGAATTTGTGCTCCTCTTTGATTTGAGTTGAAAGTGTGATCATCGCGGGACTTTTGTGGAAATACTTATTCACAATACTTAAGTGAATTATTCGTACTGCTTTGAAACGCCTCGTAAAAGGCTATCGCTGTTTGGCTATCGCTATGGCAAAAATTTGTACGACACCACATCACCTTGAAATAGATCATTCTAAATGAAATGAGATTTTTTAAAAAGGTTTTTTCTTGCTGGTTTTCGGTAACAACCGAAGCGCTTGAAACGGTTAACTTTGAAGCTTTGTAAACGCTCTACCAATTTAAAAAAGCTTTGAAGTAAAGAAACTCCTCCCTGATTTATCGTTCCCTGAAATTTTCTCAAATTTCAGTACGACGACGACAAAAATATTAAAAGACGACGATCCACCGACGGGACACAACAATACGTACAGTCGACGAATAATTTATCGGATTGCTTTGCGGTCAAACAAAGGGTCTTTGTAGTCCAAAATTTTGGAGCTTGACTCAAAATTTTAATCCCAAAAAAATTATAAGACAGAACACAATAAAATAAAAAAGACCACAAAAAAATACGCACGACCGAGTGAAAAAGTGAAAGATAAAAAAATTATCATAAATTCATGAACTTGTGATTCATGCCTTTGTGATTCAAATATGAGTACATGGTGCAATGTTAATTTGTGATTGGAAGAAGAAGGAAGATTGAAGGAACTCGTCAAATCTCTTTGCTACTGCATCATCTAAAAACTACTGTTTTTTGCTACTGCATTTCCGTCTTGCTAGTCTGTTAACGTCTTAGGCTGTTTTTATGCATATATTTAACAAAAGGTCATGCATCAGATGTTAAAAATTCCGTTTTCATGGGAGAACATTTACTTAAATCGCATGCAATTAATGAAAATGATCATCGAATTAAAAATGCTCTAAACAGATTGCGTTTGCTCAAAAATACTTTATTTGTTCACAGCAACGCATTCAGCCAGTCAGAGTAGAAAAAACGTCTTTGTTGCTGTGTTTATGTACTTAATGTGTTTACTGGTAATAGTTAGAGTCTGTGCACAATCTAGACTGCACTTCAAATCACAGAATTTTCCTGTTTGTTGCTCGTTTGATCAACGGCAGGAGACTTTGAGATAAGAGACAAATTTTTAATACTAAAAAATTCCTGTCGTCGACTTAAAAACTAATGATTTCGTGGATTTTTTGAGGTTATCAAAAATACTTCAGCTAAACTAATTCAGCTCAAGGTGCTACATTCAAAAATTAAAATTGTGTGATCGGAATTATGGCTGTTGGAGGCGCCCGAATTTTTATTTTCGTGCTCATCGATCGTTGAAGATCTGTATACAAATTTAATAAAATTTGTGGCTCTTTTTGTGTACAACTTTTAAACACTCCAATAACGCACTTTGAAACGCAGCGAGCATATCTTGCTTTCTTTTAATTTTTGCTGACGCAGCCGTCTGCATCCCGTCTTCAATTACAGTCGTTAAGAAACGAAAAATTCAAATTTTGCTTCTTCGATTTCTTGCTTCTATTTTTTGAAAACCATACTGATGAGTTATAGTAGCAGCTTTGAAGGACGTGACAATGCCGACCAGAAAACAATAGTTACTCAGTTGTTTTAGATTCCTCCTCGAATTTCTTTCTGACCTTTTGCCATTTCCCATAGAAAATGAGAAGGAACGCCCGGAAGTTGTCCTGCTGGCTGGAATAGACAAAGTGCAATCAGACTTCAAAAAACAATTTTTTTTTGTTTCAGCTGGATAGCGACGAATTGTCTTCGTGTCAAATCTTCATCATTGACGATAATTCAAATTTGCTTTTTAATTGATGGCACAGACGATAACAGTCAGCGGTAGCGTTTCTAAGCGTTGTTCAATGGCAAAAGAGTCGAAGTCATATCGGGAACCTCAAAAGGTACAAATCAACTGAATGCCGCGCTGGATGTGGTCACTTACACTATGGATCGTAAACAACAAAGTTGGGTGAACTACGATGCCAAGCAGCGAACATCCAATGATACAGGTCGTTCTTTGAAGTTTTGCTTTCGATGAGGTTAACGTGAATCGTTGTAATCAATTGATTGTAGTCGAATCGGTTGAAGTACGTGTGATTTTGAACGATGGGGGCATGTCGGAGGTTGCAGTAACCCTAGAACGACGCATCGACGTAACAACACTTTACTGACGGGTTTTTTTGAGCGTTAGCCGCAACAATGTGCTCCATGTAGCGAAAAATCGCATTTTCATCGAGGTAACCGCGACGTGGTCTAGTGACCTAGCGTGTATGCGCTGGAAAGATTCTTTTACATAGTTTCACTTGAGCATGGAACGCAGGGTGATAGCTATCAGTGCTTTGTGGAAGAGGAACAACCCCGATACATAGTACAGAATCGCTCATCGTCGTTTTTCTGATAACTTTTACTTTGGGTGATTGCTTTGAATAGTTTTATTCGTTTTAATCGTCTTGTGAACGTTTTTTAATTGTTCTTTGATCGAGCAGTGAGCGGTCGATCAAACAAAGCAACAAAGAAATTCGAAAAACAACGCTCGCCGCTGTGTGTGGTCGTTTTACAAACAAACGCTGCGAGACCAAAGTCCAATTGAGCAATTCATTTTGGAAGTTTGCTATCAATAGCTATGAATAAACTTTAATTGTAAGAATTTTTGGTCTTCATTGCCGTGTTTTAATTTTTCATTTTTTATGCTTCAAACTTCAAAGTTGTTTTCTATTTTTGATTTTCCATTAAATCCAAACTGAATATTAAAAAAAGCCAAACAGATGTTCAGATAGCTCTGCCCGTAATCATTATAAATATTTTTGAAACACCGAAATCATGTCACAAGTGAGCAGTTTAGATTCGGTTCCTTTTTGCTTTTTTCAAATATCAATTAGCACCATCTTCCTATCTGGAACAACTATTGTTCAATCATGGTGGATGTTGGTTTCTAATGATTGTATGATTTTGATAGAGACGTCTGTCTGTTCTAACCAACATAGTAATCATATTTTGGCTTAATCATATGTTTCATCATTGATTAATTGAATCATTGATTTGCATATTTTCTCTTTTGGTCTTTACGTGACTGTCGCAGGTTGATCACAAATCCTTTATTCACGTTTTTTGAAAATTTTTCGCTTCCAGGTTTTTCCGAGATTGCTTTTGAATTTCGGTGATTTCACAGTTTCTATGAAGTAGTTATATGGACTACCATCGCTTCAAAGCAGCGTTTTGCTGTTTCCACTTTCCACTAGGCTAAAATTAACATTTTGTCACCAATAACGCCATTAGGCCAGTTGTGCTCTTTGTGATATTTTGTGGCCTAGAATATTTTTTAAATTTTTGATGATTGCCGATCTAAATATTCTAAAAAAATCTTAAGAAACACACAATAACGAAGAACTTTATAACGGTCACTACGGCTCACAAACGGACACAACCAGACTCACGTCAATGGTTTTCACTCGGAGGCGATCTGGGTCTAGACGGTCTGGTCTGGACTGTATTGCAACATTGACCTGGTTAGTTAATCGGTGTCCAGACACTTGAAGATGTTTCGAAGGCCGCAAACATAAAAGCGCAAATGTCAAACACACGCCGAGTTGCGCCCAAGTGCGCCTTTTAGCACAAGATACGACAAATATAATAACTTCAATTCTTCAGGAATCTGGCAGGACGGATTTTTAAGCATTTTCATTTTGCGCAAGTTATGTTCATGTTTCGGTTCTTTGAATTTTTTTGTCATTTCTCAAGCATCTGTGATGCAATTCATTTGAACCCATTCGCTTTTCTCAAGTCAACAAAATTCATTGTTGAATGTGGCGTAATTATTGGAATTTTTTCTATCTTGTTATTTCATCGCGTTAAAGCTGATTTAGAATCGTTATTCACTTGATTGATCAGACTACTTGCTATAAGCAAAAATTTCAAAAAAAACTTGCTGATGCTAGCTCTGTTCTGACTATTTCCGACCGTTTTGCTTGATTCTGAGGGCATGAGAGTTGGTCTGGTAATGGAGACACTGACGTTTCTATCCCTGCAAACATGAAAATTGGAATACTTGAGATTTTATCAGAAAACACATAATTAGTAGCTTGCACTAATTACTCAATATTGAGTTAATTTTAATGAATACACCATTCCGGACTGCTCGCCCCATTCTGCTGTCGCTACAACGCCATCGCTTCTTCTCCAAGTGGCTTGGGAAGTACCAGAGGTTACCATGCTGTTTTTCTGAAAATTGCGAATTGCTCTCCGTCCACAAAGAAAGTGAGCTGAAAAGCAAAATTCTTTCGCGCCGTTCAATTGCTTTGCGAAAAGTTTTTCAAAGAATTTAAAGTCAAAATTGACACGAGGAAATTCCACTTTGTGAAACGCGATGGCGTTGTAGCGACAGCAGAATGGGCGAGCAGTCCGGAATGGTGTATTCATTAAATTAACTCATATTGAGTAATTAGTGCAACTACTAATTATGTGTTTTCTGATAAAATCTCAAGTATTCAATTTCGCAGAACAAGTTCTTGGATTTTCACACGGAAACTATCGGAAACTCTTCCTGTCAAGTTCACCTCCTTAAGGTGGTGCGAATTCAGTTGAACTATCAGGAAAGCTTCTGCTGGCTTTAGAAGTTCGTGCCTCCCGCAATCAATGTTGATATCCCGGAAGGAGAGACCCTCGTAAGAACCAAAAATGGTGGCTTGGGAGTTTTCCGGAAACTCTTTAAAGTCTTTGGGAATGTGTAAAGCAGTCTTGTAGATGCAGGAAGACAGCAAATTTGCAGATTGTCTTCAGATCCGACCTGTTGAAATATAAATGACGGCGGAATGTAATTCGTTCTAAGCGGAAATTCTTGACAACTGCTTGACAACTCTCGAAGGTAACGTTTGGTGAGTTGTCGATGAAATAAGTCCATGTTGCGATGCCTTTTCCAAAAACACTATAGCCCACTGAGAGCGAAATTTTTTGACGTTTCTCAAAGTCCCTCTCGATAGCAGCATTCCAGAAGTCGCAGTTGCGATTTGCACGGCAAATGACGTCCAAGTTGCCGAGGTTCTTCAAGAACGCACAGACGGATGCGCAAAACTCAAACGGAACAAACTCCATTGTAGTAGACACAAGCGCCGGGGAACGACCGAGTGAGGTTTATATTACTCTTCAACGGATGCGTTTTTGTCCGATTGAAGCGAATGTGCGAAGATAGAGGATGCGTTCACAGTATTGTCGGATTAAATTCAAATGACGCATTTCGAAAAAGGCGTGAAAAAAAATTCTGTGTACGTCTGGACTCTCTTTTGCTTTTGCCATGACTTTTGCCATGACTGTGGCGGAAAACGCTAAATACTTTTTCCGTAAGGATTAAAATTTTAATTCTTAAAATAAGTAGTGATATGTAGCGATATTACAAAACGCTACAACTTTGTTGAAATTCCACCAATTGGTGTGGAAATGGGCGCAGAAGAGCCTTATCAACAATAGCTATTGATCCTTTTTCAATTTTAATTCTTGTGGAAAGAGCATTTAGCGTTTTCCGCAACAGTTGTAAAAAAAGCAAAAGAGAGTCCAGACGTACAGAGAAATTTTTTTCGCGCTTTTTTCGAAATGCGTCATTCAAATTTAATCCGACAATATACGGTACTGTCTTTAGCTCACATCATACAGAGAAACGTACCGAGTCTTGCACCGCCAATGTACTTTATTTAGTGTTGGCCTCAAAACTACCGGTTGTAAGAAGCGACTGTCTATTTCTGGCCTAGTTGTGGTCGACGATCGCATAGTTAGTAACTATTCCGCTTTTTCTTTTGGCGCAAAATTCCAATTTGAACAAAGAATAAATTACCTCTGTTGTAAACTACCTTAATTGTTGGAGCTTTTGTCATTCGCATTTTCTTTCTTGGTATTTTGTCGTTTTAAAGCTAATCAAAATCTTTAGTCATCCGAACGGTAGGACTCTGTTGAAATTTTTGTGAATCGCATTATCTTACACCTTATTTCGTCGCGTCATAGCGGATTTAGAATTTCTAATCATTTGATTGATATGACTACCGGCTTAGGCTAGAGAATTTCAAATGCAAATTTTTGGCGCAAAATTCTAATTTTGTCAAAGAATAGTTCTAACTTAACCTTTTTCAAGCACTTGTGATGCAATTCATTTGAACCTATTTGCTCTTGTAAAGTCAGCAAAATTCATTTTTGATTGTGTCATCCTTTTAATTGATGAAAAAATGACCTTTAATTGTTCTCTCTGACGTCAGGCAAAGCATCATTTCATTTTTTTTTGTGGATCTTTTGTGGTTCCCTACTATTGAGCAGGAGGACCATCGAGTTCCTTCAAGCAATGTTGAGTTTGAATCCAATACAATCTATTTTTATGTTTTTAGTTTTTTCGACGTACAAACGCGCTTTTATCCGTTTGCTTAAACAAATTTAATTCCGAGCTGTGCGAAGCAAAGTTGGAATCATTAAACTTTATCAACGTTTTATGATTATGTTCAAAGGTCTCGCAGAAAATGAGGGAAAATCACACATTTTTTGCCGCTTTTTGTTGTGTATTTTGTTCTGTACTCTGTCGCATTTTTGCTAAAATGTAGTGCTTAATTTTTGAAGTTCCTTCTTCTTAGCTCCAGTTCCTTACTTACGTTAATGTTTTGTAGAAATAGCTGAGTGAAAATCGCACAAATTGATGAGGCTTTTTGTTTACTACTTACACTCTGTAGTCGCATTTTTGTAGTCGCAAGTATTACTTAATTCCAGTGCTTGATTTTTTAAAACAATCCATTGTTTGATTTTTGATAATGGTGGCCTCTATCACGTTTTGTCACCATTTTCAAGCATATGAGCAAATCTTTTAGAACTATTTGCTTTCATTTTGGAAAGTTAAATAACTCATCTATGATCTTTCTGTTTTCAAGTGATGAAATAATGTTTTGTTTCGTCTTGTTATAATATTTTTTCGCTACTTATGTTACTTGAAAAATCAAATTTAGAGAACCGCAGAGGCCTCGCAGCATACCAGAATCTGTACACCAAGGAACTTTTCTTGTCAGGGCTCTTGTTGCTTGTCCATAAATTGCTATTCTTTGCTGTGTTTGTAGCGCGTGAGTCTTAAATTCTCTCTGATATCTTTTTTTGCAAGGTGCACTTGCCGATTCCATGTTTCCTACCGAGTTTTTGGATTTTTCTTTGGAATTCCCTTGGATCTTCTGCCAGGCATTTTCTTAAGCGCTGGATCCTTGAAGATAGCAGCTTTCCGCTTTCGGAGCAGCTATTGATCCCTACTATCTCCTGAGAACATTGGTCGCCGTGATAGAATTTCTTTTGATGCAAATCCAGTCCATTTTTGATAATTTGAAATTCCCCGCTTTCGCAGGCGACGGTGGCGGCTCGACCTTCTCCAGAAATTATTTTTTGGAGCAGCTAAAAACAAAAACAACTAAGCAAATGACATTTCTAGATCAAAAAAGGATGAGAAACACGAATATAATAATTACAGCGAGAAAACTAACAAAAAACAAAACAAATTGAACTGTTTTGTAGCGTTACAGTATTTATGGTACACCCTGTAGTTGGTGGATTCTATAGATTTTGTTTTGTCTATTTCATCAATCGTAACATGGCTTTTTGAACTTTCGTGTTAGGCTTGCCATTCTTTTCCATGGAAAACACCGTTTTATGCGATAACTGAGGAGTTTATATTTCATTCCTTTTTGATTGTTTATGTGTGCATTTGAAGCGTCTTCTTAGCAGTAGCACTGTTTAATTATGGTAGATGTTCGTTTTTAATAAATTTTTGTTCCAGACGTTTGTTCCAACCAAAGGCTGACGACTGTCAGTGATATAAATGGTTAATCATAGAATTAGATTTTTTGCATGTTTTTCTGTTTGTCTTTAAATGACTGTCGCAGATTAATTATTACAATTGGAATGTTTAACAATTTTTGCTCGCTCCAAAGCAATTATACGTTAAGGCATTTTTTGTACTCGAACCTTCTTGGCCGATTTGCAAGTCTCGCGTAATGCTATTTTGATCAGCTGAATCTCTAACAATTAACTGACCCAGATTAAACCATTCTGCCTCTGTTTTTTGCTTGTTTAGCCGAAAACTAAGTTGCGTTTTCAAAGTCTAGCGTCCTGTTTAGCCTAGGACTTAATGTCGTCAATTTCAACTTTCTAGTTGGTTTTATTTAGTTTTTAAGTATGTTTGGTATGCCGCCCTGTTGTAATTTTCATCTGTTTTCATATGCTTTTTAGGTTTCATGAAATCTGAATTTTTCACTGAACTTGAACAACATTGAAATGCTGGATGAAAATGCGGATTTATTTCCACGTTCAGAAATTGCTTTTGAATGCTTCGTCTGTAGCAGATTCATTGACACATCTAGATTGTTTTATCATTTTTGTAACTTTTCGTACAACGTAACATTAAGGCGTTTTTTGAACTCTTCTTTTCAAATCCGGCTTCAAATTCAAATTCAAAATCAAATCAAATCAATTCAAATTTCAAATTCAAATTCGAGGCATTTTTGAGTGCAATTGGTAGACGCACTTGATGTTGTCACTTATTTACGAGTAATTGCCTACGTTTACATCAGAAATATTCATTTTTGTTGCGAGTAGCTCGCAACAAAAATGAATAGCACACAATTGTATTAATTGCGATAGTGTTAACCAAGAGTGTTAAATTTTCTAAAACAATACAGGTCCATGTGCTTCTCTCAGTAAGAATCGCTTGTACAGTAAACGCGAGCTTTACGAATGTCATTAAAACAGAGTTCTGTTGATTCGAGATTTTTGTGTATGATTGCAGTGAACGACATCAGAATATCATTTTTGTTAGTGTCATATTTTTTAACAGACTTTGGAGCTTCAAAAAGACTTTTGGCTTTCAAAAACCAACTTATTCAATTTGATTCAAACTGTTTCAATAGTCTATTCACGTATTCAATGTCAGTGTTGCTACCAAAACACAAAAACAGTTTTATAACATTTTTGGATTCTTAACTTTGCCACTCATATCATGGTGAATAATTTGGTTTTCTGGAGTTTAGTTTGGCTAGTTGTGAGTCGTCGGTTATCCATATATTTTGTGCCATTTTTGACACGTTTTCGATTGTCACTTGGGGGAATAACAGACACATCGCAGAGAGAGGAGCTAAAGATCGCTGAAGGCGATACGCGATTCTTAGCAAAAATTAATTACTTGCTTGCACTACTTACTTCCTTATCTTTTTTTCCATTGGATCGTATTGCCAAAAACTGAATTCTCTAAAGCAATATAGTTTTTATAGTCCATGTGCTGCTCTCAGTACATGGTAACAGTAAACGCGATTGTACAGTGAACGCGAGCTTTACAACTGACCTTAAAGCAGAGTTCTGTTTGAAAGAAAACTTTGAATGGTTTGACCTTCATGGCGGTACTGACAACAAATGATGAATCAAGATTTTTGTACTTAATTGTAGTGAACGACATCGGATGGTGTCGGCATACAATTACAATTATTTTTTAGCAGAGAAGTTGAAATTAAGTTGAGTTTGATTTAACACGTTTTTGTTATTTTTCAGCGCAAACAGTCAAATGCAGTTTTGCTTTTTAAAATTTTTTTTTTAATTTAAATTTTATATTAAATATTTTAAAAATTTTAAAATAAAAATTTTAAAAAATAAAAAATAAAGATTTTTTAAAATTAAATCATTTTTAAAGCCAAAAGCCTGCCCTTTGATTTGAGAAATTACGTCAGTTAACTTTATTTTAATTTTATTTTCGGAGACTTTTCTCGCTTCTCACTTTCCTTTGGTTTTTTTTGCAACGTCAATTTTAATACAGTTAATCTTTTTTGCACATCGTCATTGTACAATCGTCGTTTTCAATTATTTTGCTGTAAAACAATTTTCCGCAAAGTGTGTTGGAAATGTTTTTTGCTTTCGAAGAAAATTCAGTGAGGAATGTATAATTGTGCTAACCCTATAAAATAAATAGTTATTGCTTTGGCGCACGCGTGGCCGACAGGATCTATGTGGGTATTAATTTTATTGAAAATTTTTTAAAATTTTATTAAAATTTTAATAAAATAAACTTTATAATTTTAATAATTTTTTTATATTTCTTTATCCAGAGAGAGATTAGCACTAATTGGGCCTAGGTTATTGGCAGACTTGTTATAAGTTGAGGGCGCCTTTCGATTCTTCTTCGTGTTTGAAATGCTTTCTTTTCTTAATTGTCTTCACTTTGAGAAAATTTTTGTTTGAAATCAAGGTGATCAATTCGTTCACTAAAGGAGTTCTGGAGCTTTGGAAAAAAAATGTACGAAAAAGTATTTCCAGCCATGTAGCTGAGCTGTTAATTCTAATTCTAGGTTTTGATTTTGAGCTATTTTTGAGCACAGTTTTAAATAAATTTTTGCTGGGCGCCTTTTCCAGTTTAAATGGACTTTGAACAAACTGGTACAAACAAATTTTGCATTTTGTAATAAATCGAGTTGTTCATTGCACAACTAACTCACGGAGGAATAACCAAATCCCGGTTACGAAGATAAAATCGAAAATGGAGAGTCATTTTGATTGATTGATTATGGAGAGAGATTGAGTATTTGCAGAAGTCATAGTCATAGTGTATTTGTGCTGTAGTTTTAAAACAGAAAAAATGCATCCCTGGAAAGTCAATACATGCTCAAAGGACAATACGAATTGTAGCCTGAATTAATTTATTTGGATTTTATTGATCATTTTTGGCTTCGTATTTCTCCAACTTCATATGTTGGTTTTTCATATTTAAATCAAATGATCTGTAATCAATCAAATCTGTAATCTAAATCATTTATTAGCTGTATTGATATTGTAACTCACGGAGGAATAACCAAATCCGAGTTACGAAGATAAAATCGAAAATGAAGAGAAACCGATTGATTATCCACCGAAGCCAAGGAATCTGTATTCATGCAGTCGTTTTTAAACGGAATGAATGCACCCCTAGAAAGTAAATACATGCTCAAAGGACAATACGAAGTGTAGCCTGAATTATAGGTTTTGGTCCCTATTAGGAATGTTTGGATTTTATTGATCATTTTTGGCCATATAAACTTCATATTTTGGTTTTTCATATTGAAGCCAGATGATCTGTTGTAATCAGTTAAAGTTCTTCTGAATCATTTATTATGTTGTACTGATATTGTAAAACTAATTTTTGGTCCCTGGATTTGGCGTTTTTCCGTATTTTCATCCATTTTTACGAGTGTATTGGATAATTTACTATAATATTCCATCTACAATATTCTTGATTTCTTGAGCATTTTGCATATTGTCAACGATGGAAGCTAGCTGTAAAAATAATTAAAAAGCATGAGAAAACAGCTTTTAGAACCGAGAAATTGGAATGTTTACGTTTAGAAACAAAGTTTGTTGTGACGATTACGGTTACGGTAGACGCCTATTTTTCTGTTTCAATGCAGTAATTTTTAGGCAAACGTTGTGCAGCAATGCAATCCTCTAAAGTGATGCACAATGTTAGCATATTGCTGGCTAATTCAGAGAGCTCTACTTTAGGTAGAAGAAAGAATAGAAGAATAAAAATTAAAAATTGTAGTGTATCGCTTTTGTGCTTTAATTAACAAAGCTATTGATCTAACTATTTTCTTCATGTAGGTTTTTAGAGCAATTCTTTGACTTTATTGGTATTTCCAGAAAACAAACAAACAATTATATTTTATTTTCTTTATATTTTGAACCATCCAAGTTGTGGTTCTGCGCCAACCGTTTGACATGTCAATAAATGTTGACAACGTTTATTGACGCCATTTTTGTGTGTACGTAGTTTTGCTGAGAAATTTTTGAGGAAATCGGAAGGGACAATCTTAAAAAACAAACTTTTAGGATTCTTCACTAGTCAAACGATGCAAAGCTCACAGTTCAAATTGTATCGATATTTCAATTCGACGCAAAAATTCAGCCGAATTGATTTTACTTTCATGGTTGTTTTTGTCTCCTTCTCAGTCTCCAATGAACGATACACGTTTTAGATTCTTTCGTAGGCACAAATCAGGCTTCTTTTGTAGCAATAGCCGTTCTAGCGTGATTCGTGATTCTATCTTCTTTGCATTGTTTCCTGTGATTTTTGCAGACAGAGCTGAAGGTTCATTCAGTCGGTTTCTCTGCTTACGGAATATACTATAGTGCTTGCTACAGTTTTCCAATAAGCAGTGGCTGCTCTAAAGCAGTGCTAAAAAACTGAATAAGGGGAAAAGTCTAACATTTCGGCCTTTTCTGCAATTGCGAATTTTCTTTTCTTTTGAAAATAAATTTTAATCTATTTTTGCTATTCCATAACTTATTCCTAATTGTGTCTATCGTTGCACATAGCTGTCGTTGCACATAGGCAGTCAAATAAAAGGGTTTTTTTAGATTTTTTCTCTGTAGTTATTTTATTACTGAGATCTCCAGTTTGATTTAACACGTTTCTGTTATTTTTCAGCTCAAGCAGTCAAACTCAGTTTGCTTACTCATTCCAGACGATTTGTGTGCTCGATTAGTAATGTTTTTCAAACTAATCAAAAGTCAATTAATGTATTCGAGGCATTTTTGAGTATAAGCTGTAGACGCAATTGATGTTGTCACTTATTTACGCGTAACTGCCCAAGTTTACATCAGTCAATTAATGCATTCGGACATTTTTGAGTAGCTGACTTGATCTAGCGGATCTACGCACTTGACGTGACCACTTATTTACTCTTAAATTTAGATCAGAAATATTGATTTTTGGTTCGAGCTACTCGATTCGACTACAGTAGTACACGGTTGTATTGTATTAGTTGCAAGAGTGTTAGCCAAAAATTGCGTTCCTAGTTTACATTCTTCTACACAATTTGAGCGATTCGTTTCGTTAAATTCAAAATTCCACGGGTGTGATTTAACTTTCTTGTCACAAAATTTCACGTTGTCACGTTTGGACAAATAATGTCGGTTCATTTGAAGAATTTATTTTTGGAAATGAATGCTCCTTTTAAACGTTTGTTGAAATGCTGTTGGGTATTAATCAGTTTTCAAAAAACGCAATTGGCTAGATTTTTTGACGGTACGAGCTCGTGTCTTTCTTCTTTGCACATCTTTGTTTCGCAACCTCAATTTTAATGCGTTTGATATTTTCTGTATATTAGAAATCCGCTATTATCCGCTCCAACTGTTTTCAAGAGCCAGAAGTAGTAGTTATTTTTTGTTTCAAATCGAGCTTTTCAATTCGTTCAAGCTCAAGGACATATTCTCATTTATCACCTGTACAGTTCTGGAGCTATGGAGCGTTGTTTTGCAATAGATTTGAATTTGCATCTTAAATCTAATTTTTGTGAATGTTTTCGTGAAATTTTCTATGATGCAACTGGATTTTTTAGTTAGCAACTTTGGTATGTTAGATCAATTTGTTTAGAGCACGTTGGGTATTAATCAGTTTTCAAATTGTAACGCTATTAGCTAGATTTTTCGACAATACGGGCGCGCGTTCTTTTCTTTTGGTTTCGCAACGTCAATTTTAATTCAGTTCATATTTTTTTGTAGCAATTCGCGATCATGGACTTTTTTCTTAAACTTTTTGTTTTTTTTTTCATTTTCGAGTATTCCGTTGTGCAAGAGTCTCTGAAGAACGGTACTATAAGATCTTTTTTGATGCCTCAGACTGAGGTGGAAGAAAAGAAATTATTTTTGATTCTGCGAGAATGGTAAAAACAAAATTGAAATTTTTTTTGTTCTTGACATCTTGACAAGTGAATGCACTACTAATAAACACATTTCCAGTGAAGCACGAGTGATGTATTTTGGTGATTTTTGTAGCTAACAGTGCTTTGACATTGGAAAAATTGTTGGCCCCACGATCGGTGCAACCCTTCGAACCTTCAATGGCTTTTTTCAATGCGAAATAACATTTTTGATGACAGTGTGTCGATGTGCCGACATCGAACAGTTTGTCAGTTTACAAAGTAATATACTGGACGATTTTCCAGTTTAAGACAACTAATAAAATGGACAAATTGGTGCAAATCATTTTTGCTTGAACAATCAAAAGTTTTTATTGCACAAGAGGAACAACCAAATCCAGTTTACTCAAAAAATAAAGAGTTATTCGATTGATTATCCACAGAAGCCAAAGTATTTAAATTCATGCAGTTAGTTTTTAAGCGGAAGGAATGCACTCCTGGAAAATAGTGCACAATGCCTGAATTAATTAATTGTTTTTTTTTAATTTTTTGAAATTGAAATTTTGAATTTTTTTTGAAACCGGAGAGAAATTCCTTTTCTTTTTAAGTCTTTTATTCATCGTTTATTTCGTCATTTCAGTGCGTTTGTATTTTGCACCAACCAAGTTGTTTGCTGAGAAATTTTTGAGACAATCTTAGAAATGGACACAATCTTAGCAAGCAACCTTTTTGGACTCTTCACTAGGCAATTCAATCATTAACAATTTCATTGCTGTGCATTTTGAATTTGCGCCGAGTGGAATATGTATTAAATTCGGAACCAAGGTTAAATAAAATGAGAATTTGAGACTTTGATGGAGCACAAATTTTCCAATACTAGTTCAAGTACAATGTGCTCATCGAAAACATCTTGCTTGGCACTGTTAACAAAAATTAGCAAATTTTCGCAACGATTTACTTATTTGTTGCTACTACGTGCAATTAGTTGAGTTTCTGGGCGCCTCGTATTGGCAGACGATGTATAGTGACTTGGCGACCTGTCAATAAAATGTAATTTGGCTTTTTAATTTGGCTTCTCTGCGTACACAATATAGCTACATTGATAAGCACTGGCTGCTCAATAGTGCTCAAAAAGCTCAAGAGCGCACGGTTGCACGTTAGCGAAATACAAGGGAAATGTCTAACAATTCAGATTATTTCTGCAAACACGAGGTTTTGCATTATTTTGTTGAAAAACGAGTAATCGATTTTTGCTATTCCATAACTTATTCCCATTTGTGTATGTCGTTGCACATAGCGTAGTCTGCTGGAATGTACTATACAATGCCGCTCAATGCACTGGACCACTTAAAGCAATGTCAATAAAACGAATATTGAAGTTTCATAAAGTTTTTGACACGAGCATTTGCATGTAAATGCTCAAGTTTAGATCAGAAATGATTTTTGTGTCGTTGAATAACAATTTACGCTTACTTAGAGGCATTGTGCGGTACGTTTAGTACTCTCACTTACAATATCTTTCGAAATGATTGTGTTTTCAAATCGCTTATTCGTTAAATCATTTTTTAAAGCCAAATATCTATGACTTAATTTTATTTTCACTTCTAATTTTCCTCACCACGTTTGTTTTGCAGCACTAGCTCTAAGTCCAAGTGTGGCTGTCCTAGAAAACAAGGCCCCTTTGGACAATTACCCACAAATAATTCTAAAGTGAACACTGCAATGAAACGAAAAAGTTGATCTTTTTTTTTTGAAAATTTTAAACAAGAGTTTGCTGTGTTTCACATGAATTTTTCGGATGCTCTAACTGATCTGAGCTAAATCTCTTCTTTAGTGTTGTTTCCATTTATCGATAAATTTTGCTGGATAATGGAACAAGTTGTTTACAACAAGAAGATGCTTTAAGATTTCAATTTTATATTCTCCACCTGCATTGATTCTAGACGGCGAAATGAAGAGGAATTAAAAATTTTCATTAAATTTTAATCGACTAAATTTCATAATTTTAATAATTTAAAAAAAAATTCTTATTCTGTAAACAAACATTTACGACATGCGTTAGGACATGAGTTTAAGAATACAATAAATGGATAAAATCAAATTTTCCTTCAGATTTTATTACATTTTTTGCGCTGGCTGTCAAGTCTCAAGCGCTTGACGCAAATTCGAATTGTCGCCCACACTAGTCTAGTAAACGGCGTCTTGCCATCCGATTTCGTTTCGTTTCAGTTGTTGCGAAAGTGCTTCAACGTGAATCATGACTATTTTTGAAAATTTTGAACGTTAACAAATTTTTCAAAACTCATTTTTTGTACTGCGGTTTCTAGCATCGCCTACATTACTTGCAAAGTTTCCAAACGGTAGTTTAATAGCTCTTTAGCTTTTTCGTTAACTATTATTTAAACTAAATAAATTCCATTCTCAAAGCAAAACATTCTGATTGGGGGTGAGTGTTGCAGCGCTTTTTCGTCCTTTTTTCGCTAGATGTTAGATGTTGTTTATATTTTAAACCAGCCTAGGGCCGTTAACTTTTAAATGGCGCTGACTATCGCGTCCTTTTGATGTGAGGGTTTTCATATTGGTTCTCCGGAAGAATCTGAGCCCCCAGGGGAATCTGAGTCCCAATCCTGACAATCTGAGCCCCCCGGGAATCTGAGCCCCCTCCGGGAATCTGAGCCCTGCCGGGAATCTGAGCCCCCGGGAATCTGAGCCCCGCCAGGGAATCTGAGCCCCCTCTGGGAATCTCAGCAAAATGTTGTTGTCATAAATCACGAAGCAGGACAACGGTCTCTCCTGTTCCAGCAGCCGCGTAAGTCACTTTTTTCTAAAAATTTTTAACATAATAATTTTTGAGAATTGCTGCTCTGTTGTCGGGAAGCATGGGTAAATCGGAAGCCCATGCTAATTGTCAAGGTGGTGAATCTCAAAGCGTTTCCGACGGAGGCTTGGCGCACGGGGGCGCTGGGAGAACTGCTCACGGAGGCTCAGGGGACGAGCGGAAGGCGGACAAGGTGGTGCTGGAGGTGATGCGATTGCCAGAGGAGGCACCCAGAACGTAAGTGGCGGCAACAACTACTTAGCAAGAGTTGAATGCGCCTGTTACGGCAATGCCAAGAATCGTCTGAGGTCTTCGACGAGAGAGAAATGCGGATGAAGAAGAGTTATCGCCGCAACGAGCGCCGCCCGGAAGAAAGTCCTGAACCGGTAGACGACAACGACATCTGATTTATGTGATTTCGCAGCACTGTAAAATGATTTGATTATGATTTGATTTGAAAACGTTTTGTTGATAATTGATAAAATGAATTTAAACATTTCTGCTCAGATTCCCGGAGGGGGCTCAGATTCCCGGCAGGGCTCAGATTCCCAGAGGGGGCTCAGATTCCCGGTGGACTCAGATTCCCTGGCGGGGCTCAGATTCCCGGGGGCTCAGATTCCCTGAGGGGGCTCAGATTCTTCCGGAGAACCTTCATATTTTCGACTGTGCAATGATTTTTCAGTAACTTTCATATTTATTTTTTTTGTTTTGCGTTGTTTCGCATCTATCGGAATATTTTGATTTTTTAAAGAAACTGCTGGATAATGCAACTAATTTAATTTTATATGCTCGCTCCAACCCGTAGCATTGAAATTGATTAGGTTCTAGACGGTGAACTAAAATAGACTTTAAAAAGTATTTTTGAATATTTTATTCAAATTTTAATCAAGTTTATTTTAACCTGTTTTCTTTTCTGCAGATTTTCTAAAAACTCACATTGTTTTTAATGTAACCACGTTTTTTGGCTCAAGAAAATGCTTAAATCGGTATCGTTTCGTCCGATTTTGTTTGGTTTTCGTTGTTTTAAGGTATTTTATTGAATCTACTCTGTACTCTACTTTGAACGATTTCTGATATTGTTCAAATTTACTTTTGCAGTTTATTGAGAGTGATTTTTTGCGCTTATAGCCTTCCAAGCATTTGTGGTCTCACTTTGTACCACACTTTGTTCTTGTTTTTCGGGAACACATGAATACATTCTTGAAAAGCAACAATTGTAGATTTTTTACGCAAATACTACAAATACACTTTCAAAACTTGGAGATTTCTATCTTCGGTGTGCAGTTTGCTCTGACTCCCCTGGAACGTTACATTTCGAGTACAGAACAAATAAAATGGGAATTTTTGATCGTTAATGCGTTCATTGAAAACAGCATTCTTCGGCCTTTTGCTTGGCAATGTTAACAATAAAACAACAAATTTTTGGACATCGTTTTAGTGGTTTGTTGCTTGCAAGTGCTTGAGTTGCGCGGCGCTTCGTTGACTTCGTTGACGCGGCGCTTCGTTGACGTTGATCTGTTAGTTGGAGGCAAATTTAGATTTTTCTGAACACTCGATCTGGACGCAAGATGCAAGAGAGTCATGACTGATTGCCCGCAATTATGCGCAAATTCCTACCTCTTCGAATGTCTTTTGGGTATTTTATTCATTTTTGAGCAGTTTGTTAAGAAACAAACAATTTTTACTTCAAATTAAAAGCAATTGTTTGCCAGCGAGTTTTGCTTTTAGCCTCTTTTTTCCTGGAAGACACAAAAGCTCTTAATATGTCCGAGAAACTTTGCAAGAAGACCGTTTTTGCGTTGTGGCATTTAGGCTTTCATGTGTAAAGAGTATGTCATTCAATAACGTAATATTTTTGCGACTTCTTCGATGGCTGTTTCTATTGGACTTCTCCTCAGATGTGTAGTTGAAAAGAAAAATTGCAAATTCTGTTTTTCCTGTAACTTTCAGGTGTTTATACCGTTCATTCCTGTGCGTTTGACAATGGAATCGCTAATATCAAAACGTTTGCTGTTTGGCTTCAACAGTAGGCCCCGCTTTTCTGGTTCAGGTAGTTTTTTTTGTAATAGTAACCATCGGACGTGTTGTTTGTGTTGTCCTTCACTGATAATATTGATAATCGAGTGTTTAGTGTCAACTTGGAACTCGCAATCTGTATACACAAATCTTAGCAGTTAATTACTTTGTAGTTGCTTATTTTTGGAAAACGTGTTGAGTTTATCACGTGAGAACTTTCTGGGCTCAACGTTGATCTCGTAAAAGAGATGAGTGCAACATTTGTTGTAAGTCACACTCGAACATATAATTACGCGCAAATTCCTAGCACTTCAAATGTCTTTAGGGTATTTTATTCATTTTTGAGCAGTTCGTTCAGAAACAAACAATTTTTACTTCAAATTAAATCTTAGCTGTTAACTGCTTAACACTAGAGTTATTTTGAAAAACGTGTTGAATTTCTTTTTAGGCTCAACGGTGATCTCGTAAAGGAGATAGCAACTTTGCTGTTTAGATAGCAACTTTAGTAGTGAAAAAACCCTAATTTTTGCTCAGGCGCTGTCTTTTTGTGACAAGACTTTTTGTTTTTTTGCGTTTAGTCTTTACTTAACACTCTAAAACCGTTGACGACAATGCCAAACATTGACACCGATAATCTTTTTTTTTCTATTTTTCTGCTCTTTTAGGCCCTTTTCGGTGCTAAACAACATTCTTACAATTCAGTGTTGTTAATACTTCATTGGCGATATTTCTTGTTTGGACATTCGACACTCTTTTAGCATTTCCGCGACCAACTTCCGGTAACCTCCTAAAGCAGTTGGACTGTTCGGATGATAGTATTTTTGCACGTTGAAATTCCGCATAGCGCGATCACCGTCATACTTTTTTGAGAATAACGTTGCGTTGTGCATATATACTCATTTACGTAACAAGTCCTCTTAATATTTCATTAGTTAATTTGAAATTTTAAATTGCTCTTCAATTTTTTCTAAAAAAAATTCAATTTTTGTTGTGTCAGCGATGTTGAAATTAAAAGGCTTCACAATATTTTTTTAATAGAATTGATTTAAACATAAGACATTTAAAACCAATTAAAGAGTCAAATCATATTTTTGACCCTTCCGTTACGACTCTTGACAGTTAAAAATTCAGATAAAGATGTTTTCTGATTACCACGACCCTTTGCCCTTCAAGTTAACCATTGAATCCATTTCATTTTCTTGACAGTAGGCTAGCAAATAGGCTAGTTTTTGGGTCGTCCACGGCAGAAACCTCGAGTAAGAGTTAGCAGAAGAAAAAATATGATCTTTCTACAAATACAAAATACAAAGCTCCCACACGTTTTTAACAGGAAAACCTGCAACATCACCTACAGAAGCAGAATTATTTTTGGGTTCGCATACTTAAATTATCGTGACTAATTCACAAATCAATTTTTCTTTTGACCAGCCAGTAATGTGAGTATTTTGAATACCGAATATAAAGCACTTTTAAAATAAGTAGAATAAAAACATTTTTGAACAGCACTTTACCTACTTTATCGCCAAAATTATTATTTTTTCCTTTTTCCAATGAGACAAAGAATTCGAAACAAAGAATTCAACATTTGCTTTAATTTTATTTCCACCATCTAATTCAATTTTTTCCAATTGTCGACAAGCTCACTGAGGAACATTGTTGAAGGAACATTAACGAAATGTCTTTTTTGAGCGTTTCAGCTCTCCACGCCCATTTGCGGAGAGTCTGCGACGGCGTATGTATCTTCTTTGATTGATGATTTTTGCTATGGCTCCCTGTGAAGGGATTATGCTCACTACGAAACCTGGTAATCTACACAATCAAACATATATTTTCATCAGTATCCATCGAGTTGGCATAGTTTTTAAGTATTTTTTAAAGTTCAAACAATAAAAACATTTTTGAAACCATATTAGTATTGAAGGTATTCATCAACTCAGCCAACTCCATTTTAATGGCTGCAGTGTTTACTGAACCTCAAGAAGAGCAGCACAGTCGCATTTTGGTTATTTTTATTTCTAATCATACTCTTTGAGAACCGCTGCAAAACCGTGTCAAATTGACGGCGCTGGCCTCGTTTGTTGCACTACTTCTACAATAATATTTCTGTTCTCTTGACAAAACAAATAGAAACCAACTGCAATTTTATAACTGAACTGAAATATGGGCAGAGACAGAAGGGAGTCTTATTGTGTAGTCGATTTTTTGTCGATTTTCATCAATCTACAATTTGTTAGCAAATTTAGCGCTAAAACAAAATACCAAATAGAACAACCTGTTTTTGTAGCACTTATTTTTAATTGTCTAATTGTTTTTTTATAACAAGCCCGAAATACAGTGCTATTGAATGCTTGTGGAGACTATTTTAAGTCACAAAAAACTAGTTTACAGAGTGGTAGTAGAGTGGTAATTTGTTTGTTTTTCCTCGTTTTTAATTGGCAGATACCGTAGTTTCAAACAAACTAAAAAAATAAGTTTATTAATAAAATATATATTTTTAATAATTTTTTTAAATTTGTTTTTTGTCTGTAAACAAACATTAACGACATGCGTTTGGACATGAGTTGAAGGATGAAATCCATGAAATCAATTTTAGAAGCCGACAAATGGGAGCCAACTGCATTTTTATAGTGAATATGAACACAGTTTAATGTCTTGTTTGTTTGCTCTTTTAGCTCAATACTTCGGCTTCGTGACCGTTTAAGAACAAATTGCAGCACTCATTTTCAGATGTCTATTTTTTGAATAACAGAATCAGCGAAATACAATTTTAATTCACAAGATAGTTGCGGGATAATTTTTTTCCTTTTTTTCGCTTTTGTTTGGCAGATACAGTAGTAAACAACTAATTTAAAAAACAAAAAATGAGAAAAAAAATTTATTAAAATTTTAATAAATAAATTTTATAATTTTAATAATTTTCTTTCATTTGTTTTTGTTTTTTGTTGTCTTTAGAAAGGAATCATTCCTTGTGGTCTTTTAAGTCCTCTGTGGTCTGTATTTGACCAAAGTAGAAAACGAAGTAGTCATGCATTTTCACTGTAACGCATACTGACTAAATTGAAATTGTAGTGAAATTGAAGTGAATATGCCTGAAAGGACAATTTTATTTAACCGTTCCAGCATTTATGAACCAAACAAACCCACAAAAGAATGATTGTTTTAAGCCTTTGCTACACACGGCATGAGGTAAGACCGTACACCTTTGCTCAGCGCTGATTTTTGCCGCACACAAGACAACAATGATTGTACTGAAAAATTTATTAAAATTTTTATTTTTATTTAATTTTTTTTTTATTTTTATTTAATTTTAATTTCATTTTAACATTTAATAATTTTCTTTTATTTGTTTATTGCTTATTGTCTGTGTTATGCCGGAGGCACAACGGCTGCCGAGTTCGAGTCCCTCCGAGTCTCCGTCCCAGAGTTTTTGCACCTGTTCGTGATGTTTCTGAGAGAGAGAGCTTTATTGAACGGAACGGTTGCACATGGCCAGCGATCTCGCCGCAATGTTCTGCCTCTGGGGCGTCAGACGGGATCATCTGCGCTCTGTTCAATCAATCCGCGGCTGACAAGGTTCGATTAACGTAAATTTCTCACCCCAATCCGACGCGCGCACGCGATGTGTGATCGCATTGCGTTCCTCTTAAAGAACGAAATCGCAATTCAACCGGATTCTCCTCCCAACATGGACTGGGTGCCTCTGTTCTTCATCGACGCCCTCTGTCATCAACTGAAATACGAAGCGCTCAAGCAAGTCCGTCAACTCTCCGGCGAGTGGTCAGTATTTGGATTCGAACACGAGTTCAAGCGACGCGAGTTTGGATTCTCCTGCATTGTAGATGACAAGAAAGGCACCTACTGCATTGCAGATAATATAAAGGACACTTTCCCTAGACTGACGGCCGCGGATAATAAAATAACTTTTATAATTTTATTAATTTTTTTATATGCTTTTCAGGTCTATAATTGACTAAATTGGAAAATGAAATATAAATAGATAAGTCCCGCAGATTGCCGCTTTTGAGTACAAATCAAAGGGAACTCACCTGAGAGGCTCATTCGAATCTGCAATTCTTTTCTGAATTTATTTTTCTGGAACTATTTTTAAGTAACTTTTGATTTAATTCACTAGGCCGACGAGTGCAGTTTGAGACGACCACATTAATGTTTTGGCGGTCCTTTCACGTACATTCTTAACCCAACTCAGGTTGACAAAATTCAAATTTTCAAACCATTAAACATATTTTTGTCTGCTTTGTCTTGATCTTTTTTATGTTTTAGGCTTAAAGTTAACCGCTTCGCAGAACGTGTTGCTTAAGGAAAAACAAAATGTAAGATTGAAATGAAGCTTTTTTGTAATAATAACCGTTCGACTTTGTCTTTATTTCATTCTTTTATACATTTGTTACACGCAGTTTCATGTTCTAGTTTTGTGACTATTGCTAAATCGGTCGCGATCTTTTGGAATTCGGAATTAAGCACCTTGCTTTTTTTTGCTTTTTGCAATTCAAAAAACGTCCGGCTTGCGAAGAGCTTCTTAAAAGTGCGGTCTGAGAGCGTTAAACATAAAGAACGTTGAAATCAACCTATAAACAAGTCTTAAAATTAATTTTATTCATTAAAAAATATCGTTCTGTTTGCTCAAAATGTCGTCGTAAAAAATTTTATGTAAGGGTCTGAGGTTCTTAGGTTGCTGCTTGTAAGTTTTTCTCGCTTAGTCAGCGCCTTGCGTGCGCGCCTACGTCATTTAGGATGATTCACCCGATGCGGAGGACGAGCCGGACGACTCGACGGAATTCCCAACTGCCCAGCGCCGCCACATGGAAGTCGACCACGACCTGCGATCCGAGGCATTCGAAGACGCCGATCGAAACGAATGAGTCACCACTTTCGAAATAAATTGTGTATAAAAGAGAGGAGCGCGGCCACTCTTGGCCGGCCCTCGCACAGTCTGATCCGCTGTTGTGAGTGATTGAAATAAAGAGTTATTGTGACGTCTTGTGTCCTCCTAAGTCTAATTAGTGTACTATTCCTCGCGCAGCATCGACGAACTCTGAGACTGATCCAGGATTGGATTGAAGTACGGTTGGTTTGAAGTTTGAGTGATTGAGAGTCGATCATTAGGTCGTTGTGACTGACTGAGTCATTAGTGTTGAGATTTAGCGTTATATTGAGAACTAAGCGAGTTGATATTGAGGACTGTAGCAGATCGTTGAGTTGAGAGATCGAGAGTGATCAAGTGAGAAAAGAGTGTAGAGTTAACTTACCACCGAGCGTTAAGTCTTTCTTTTGGTTGTTTAACCAACAAAACCCCCCGTACGTTACTATGTGTTCTTAATTAAAAAATTTGTTGAAAAGCACAAATGTGCTACTACGTTCTTCAACCCTTCAAGTTTTGATTTTTGGACATAATGAAATTCTGCCGGGACAATAAAACTCTATTTTCGGTTACTTTTTCCCGTTCGTCCACGTCTCTGCAAAAACTTTCTTTTGGAAGGAGTATAACCTTGGTTGTTTATACTTTGGAAGGAGTATAAACAAAACTAGCATTTTTGCCTCCGTTTCCTCCTCATATTCAATGACACTTTGAGTCATCAAACCCAATTTATCTAGATATTCAATGTGATCTTAATCAAAAAATTTGTTATTTCCACAAATTGTTCTTAGAGATTGTTCTTGAACTCGTCCAGTTTTTGATACAGATCAATTTTTGCACATAATGAGATTCAGCCGGGAAAAATTGTTATCCAATCCAACAGGTCCCGTTTGTCCAAGTTTTTCATTTTTGTTGACGTCCAATCGTTTGCTCAAGGAGCTTAAACTAAAGCTTATTTATAACACATTTTGTCTGTTTAACAAGTAACATTTAATACCTATTTGTTGCACGTAAGATACAGCAAAGGAACACAGATAGTGAATTGGAAAAATCTTTCTACTAGTTTATAATCAGATTTCTACCTACATTTTTACTCTTAATGGATTGTATGACAACTCTAACAGTTTCCTAACGATTACCAATGTTGTGGCATAAAGTCTGAATAATTATATCAATTCTTAAATTTATTTTTGAGAGCTTGTCATCTTAAAAAAAGAGAGACATTGCGGTTTTATGGCCAAATTGCAGACGGATCACACTTTTCTTTTAATTTTTTAAGACGCCCTAGGTCAAATCTCCTCAATCTAAATAAACAACAATTTAAAACAATTCCTTTAAGCGCTCTTTTGTAGTAGTATCCGTTTTTCTAGCACTCGCGACAGACCGCAACAGAATGACATTCTTAAAACCTAGAATCAGAGGAAATTCTTAATTTGTAGACTACTTTGCCACACCTCAGCACCGGGTCGGTGTTGTTAAGAAGTAAATCAATCATTATTTTTGCTGGGCGGCTTCGTAATTAAGAGCTATTTCTATTTTACCCTTCGTTTGACAGAACAATGTGATATTTCATCAATTCTGGTTTTTGGATGAAGATTTAAGAACAACACTAATGCCACGATGAGAAAATTGCATTTTTGTGAGATTCTCTTTTGTCCCTATGAGCTATCTGACCAACTGGACTAATAGAAGAAGTTTCTTTTTTTTCTTGTATCATTTTTTGGAGAAACACAGTCGAGCTTTGCGATGCGAAAGAACTTTCGATCTATGATATAGGCGAGCAAAACTTTCTACTTGTTTTCCACCTGCACAGCTCTATCTCTTGGAAAACTTTAAGGAAAATTGTGTTCTGTTACAACATCTCGTAAAGTGAGCATTGCAATGAAACGTACAGTTAATCTTTTTTTCTGTGCTCTAATCTTTCGCACTAAAACTGTTGATTACTCAAATTTTACTCATTTTGACAAGGTTAGCTTGATTTTAATTTTATTTTTGGAGACTTTTCCCGCTCCTTATTTTGCTATCCTAACCACGTTTGTTTTGCAACTCTATTACTATTTAAGTCCAAGTTTGTCCTAAATATTAAGGCCACTTTGGACAATGATCCGCAAATAATTCTACAGTGAGCACTGCAATGAAACGGATAATTTGATTATTTTTTGCGCACGGCATTTGTTCTCTGACCTTTCGCACTGTACTGAAGAGCATTGATTTCGTCGGAGTGTAGGTTCAGTTCTATTAGTTTAAAGCTTTTTTTGTAAGTCGTAGTTGAATTTATTGATGCCAATTAAACTGCGATCGGATAGTGGTTGAGTAAATCAATGCACCTGCGTTGCTAAAACAAACTACCATCTCAATTGTAATTATAGCATTGTAATCAATTGTAACGGCTCAAATATAGCATAGATTAAGAATACAGCACCTCCATCCGTTTGCATTAACGTTTGACGCGCTCGTTCGTCAAACAAAAGTCTTACCCTTACCACTCAAATGGTTAGAATAGAATAGTTATTTATTTGCTTTTTTGTTCAACTCTATTCCATTTCCATCAATAACGAAAAACTCTGTGCAGACCTGCATAACTAATCAAGCGTCCATCGGACAAAAAGGAAGAAAAATAAATTATTTTTTGGAGAAATCTTGGAGAAATATCCAAAATAGCCGTAGCTAATTCTCACTACTCGTAGCGTCAACACGTTTGTTCTTTAGCGTTGTTTTGCATTTCTCGATAAATTTTGATTTTTTGAAGTTTTCAAGGGGATGAATGCACTGTTAATATACAAAGTTTTCACAAATGTACTCATATCAATGATCCATACCCAAATACCCGTATCAAGTCATTTGTGTTAATTTTGTTAATTAGATAGCAACTTTAGGATTATAAAAAACTAATTTTTGCTTTCGTTCATCTTGTTTCGACCTTTTTGTAAGGTGAATGAATGAAATCTTGCAAAGTAAAGGCACTATATAAAGCCCGAATCAAGTCATTTGATTTTTGTTGCTTCATTTGAACTTCATTTGAAAATCTAATTTTTTGCAAAGGCCATTAAGTTTTTGCAAAGGCCATTAAGTAATGTTTTAGTAACAAAGCTTTTTCTTGGTCCAGTTTTTAATTAATACTCAATAAGCGTTGACAAGGCCCAATTATCTGCGTAAAAAGCACTGATAATCATTTTTTTAATATTTTAGCCCAGTGCTAAACAACATTTTTAAAAATGCTTTTACGTGATTGACGTTTCATTGGCGACAAGCGCTCTCATAGTATTTTTGCAACCAATTTCTGGAAACCTCCTAATGCAGTTGGGCTGTTTGGAGAATAAGCAACGGTTTTTTTGAAAATGTCGTAAAAACATAAACAATTTCCAATTTTGTTCAAACCGACTTGTTTTGCGCAGTTTTTGGAAGCGATTCTTTTTTTTAATCATTCCAAGCATTTGTGGTCTAACTTTATACCACATTGTTCTGGTTTTTAGGCAGAAATGAATTCTTGTAAAGCAAAAGTTCAGAAAAGAGGTTTCTAGTCTGCAGTTTGCTCCGACTCCCGTGGAACATTACAATTTTTGACCTTGATTTTAGCAGACAACTTATGTTCACATCATAAATGTTATTTTCGGTGTTTCGGTCTGAAATTGCACTTGCAAGCCAACTGTTTGCAATGTAACGTTGCTCGTATTCGAGCAGCCTTGGAACTCAAAAATTACTTTTACCTTACAAGTTTAAACATTTTTGTTAAACACGTCACGTTTGTTAAATTCTTCCCAAAACTGAAACTTGTTTCAAAAACATAATCTTTTACGGTTTTCAATTTCAATTAGTAAATTCAATTTTTGCCGCTATCCAATTATCGACTCACTGAGTTCATTGTTCAAATGAAAAACCACGAAATGAAAATTGACAAAAAATGTCTTTTTTGTTAGTAGGTTAGTTTTCCAAGCCTTCTTGCGGAGAGTCTGCGATGGCGAATTTTTTGTTTACTGATTTTTGCCACGCACCCAGTAATCGAATGCTGTTCACAACGGTAAACTACAAAAAAACATTTTTTTTTAATTTAATTAATTTAATTGGTATACGCACAGACAATATTGCATGTTTCAAGAGAATAGATCGGAAGATAAGGGAACGATAATGGTGCGTAGGGGTGGGTGGAAAACCCAGGTTCGATAAGCTGAACGGAAAAGTGATTAAAACACAGGAATCGGGCAAATGGGGTTATCCGTGAGTGTAAACAGAGGATAAAGAGACAATACAGAAAGATAGAACGAAAAATTGAACGGGGAGAAAGGACGATTAAAAGATCATGAATGGATAACGGTTAAATTATAACAGGGAATTGAGAGAGACTCACACAGAGGAAAGGGCTAGTGGAACGGGACTATGGCGGTCAATCAACGCTTGCGTCGATTGGATTGCGGCTTCTTCTTCTTTTTCTTCTTGGAATTGGGTGGTGGAATTTTGTTCATCGTAGGAGGACCGAGAGAGCTGAGGACAGACGAAAGGTGCTGTGCGGCCTGAAGGATGTCTTTCTTCGTGAGGATGAGACATTGGATGAAGCTCTCAAGAGTTTCGGTAAATTCGAGCGGATTCTCGGGAAAATCGGTGGAAGATTCTGGAAAAGCAAACATATCTTCGCAAAGATAAATGGTACTGTGACAGAGATCGGAAAAGTTCTCGATGTGATGCCGAAGTGCGGAAGCAGCTTCGGATTGAAGCACAGAGTCGCTTTCTTCGGGATTACGGTCGTTGTTGTCGTCATCGGCGGTCGGGGCGAGGAGTGAGTCATCAGATGGAGCGGAGGAATGCTCGCCATCGCTATCTCCGTGGAGATCAGCTTCGGCG
This sequence comes from Steinernema feltiae, assembly GCA_007213375.1. Classification (NCBI taxonomy): domain Eukaryota; kingdom Metazoa; phylum Nematoda; class Chromadorea; order Rhabditida; family Steinernematidae; genus Steinernema; species Steinernema feltiae. The sequence continues at coordinate 6,679 of MQUG01003830.1, read as the reverse complement.
GCTTCAGAACAGGCGATCGATTGGTCACAAGAGGGAATAATTTCTTCGATTTTCGGCTCACTGACGACTGCTTCGGCTTCGGGAAGAGATTCTTTCAGAGAGAGACGTTCCTCTGCAGAGAAGGAACGGCGGACGAAAACACCTTTGAAAGGCGACGATTTCAACAGAGGTGATCGCCGGATGGCGTTTTGCACGTGTTCGGGGAAAGGAAGGAGCACTTTGAGTAGACGCGAGCGTTGACTGCGGATCCCAATACGGCAACAGGTGACTTCGGACGGCCTAACTTCGACTTCAAGACATTCGAGGATGCGCAGGACAGACTGGTAATCATCTTCGGCGCGTTGCAAAGAGCTTGTGGACTCAGATTCGGAGAGGTTTCGAACGATAAGGACTGATTCTTCGGAGGATAGGGTCAGATGGTAGGTGGAATAACGGGAATGGACGGGTAAAATATCAGGAGAAGAGGATTCGGACTGAGAAGATTTGACTAAGGAATTGTTACAAAAATTGGTCATGATTACAACAAACGGAGAGCGGGCGAAGAGCCGACCGAGCGGCACGGAGACAAGACAGCGAATTTTATTTTTTTTTTATTTTTAAGTTTTAAAAAAATCATATTTTAAAAGTATTTTTTTAGTGTCCAAACAATAAAAAAAAATTGAAAGTGTTCGACATGGCCAACTGAAAATTAATGGCTGCAGTGTTGCATTTTTGATGAGTAGCATGGAACGTTTTTTTAAAGAAAAGTTCATACATTTTTATTTTCTTGACAGTAGGCTACATTTAGGCTTTTTTGGGTCGTCCACGGCAGAGACCTTGAGTAAGAGTTAGCAGACGAAACATTATGGATTTTTTTAATTCGCTATCGCTTAAACTATCGTGACTAATTCACAAATCAATTTTTCTTCTGACCAGCCAGTAATGTGAGTATTTTGAATACCGAATATAAAGCACTTTTAAAATAAGTAGAATAAAAACATTTTTGAACAACACTTCACCTACTTTATCGCCAAAATTGTTATTTTTTGCTTTCTCCAATGAGATAAAAAATTCGAAACCAAGAATTCAACATTTGCTTTAATTTTATTTCCACCATCTAATTCAATTTTTTCCAATTGTCGCTCAGTGAGGTCATTGTTGAAGGAACATTAACGAAATGTGTTTCTGAAGCGTTAGCTCTCCACGTAGCTTATTGATTTTTGTAGTAGTTTCGAACAAACTAAAAAAATAAGTTTATTGAAAATTGAAAAATAAAATAAATTTTATATTTTAATAATTTTTTTAAATTTGTTTTTTGTCTGGAGATGAAACATCCCCAACATGCGACAAATGGAAGCCCACTGCATTTTTATAGCTGAGATGGAAAAGTGGCTTATTTTAGTGTTAATGTTTGTGTTATTTTAGTCTATAAACAATGTGAATATGAACACATTTTAATGTCTTGTTTGTTTGCTCTTTTAACTCTTTGACTTTGTGACCATTTAAGAACAAACTGCAGCACTCATTTTCAGTTGTCTGTTTTTTGTATAACAGAATCAGTGAAATACAATTTTAAATCACAAGATAGTTTGGCATATACGGAAGTAAACAACTAATTGAAATTTTAAAGAAACGAAAAATAAGAAAGAAAAATTTATTAAATTTTAATCAAATAAATTTTAATAATTTTTTGTCTTTAGACACGAATCATTCCTTGTGGTCTTTTAAGTTCTCTGTGGTCCGTATTTGACCAAAGTAGAAAACGAAGTGTTCATGCATTCTTTACTGCAACGCTTAATTTCATACTGACTAAATTGAAATTGAAGTTGAAATATGCCTGCAATGACGTAGTAATGGGAACTTCGGAGAGGGAGCGCCGCTGAGAGAAATAGGCGGTCAAATGTCAGTTCTCACCTCTGCCTGACCATCTCCCGCTTAGCCGTCTTCCCATGCACTACCAAACCGTCACAGTACAGCTATCATCTGCTAGTATCTATTCTCTTCTTTACGGCAGCGGACTCAGCCTATCACAGCCGGGGGGTCGTCGAGCTCAGATCGGACACTTTCCAGTATACATGAACCAAGTAAACCCACAAATAAATAATCGCTTTAAGGCTTGGCTGCACACGACATGAGGTAGAGCTCTTCACAGAGCTGATTTTAGCCGCACTTATGTAATAAAAATCTTATAAAAATTTTAATTAATAAATTTTTATGATTTCAATATTTTCTTTTATTTGTTTTTTGTCTGTAAAATCCAAAATTCAAGACTTTACTCGTCCGTTGAAGAATAAAAACCATTTAAAAAACTTGGTTTTTAGGTCTATATTTGACCAAAGCAAAAAAAACAAATCAAAGGGAACCCACCTTAGAGCCACCAAAGGAATCTTCAGAATGTGTTGCTTGAAGTAAAAACGAAAAATAAGATTGAAATTGAGCTTTTTTTGTAGTAATAACCATTCGACTTTGTCTTTATTTCATCATTTTCTACATTTGTTACACGTTTCATGTTACATGTTCATGATCTAGTGTTGTGGCCAATGCTAAACTGCTGTGCTGTTTTAAAAAATTTTGGGCTCTGAACTAGAATAACCTCCCCGTCCCGAACAACCGCCCCAAAATTTTCTCTGTCCGGCTTAGCCGCCCCGATTTTTTGGGCTATCTGGATTACCGCCCCAAAAAATAACTTGTAAAAAAACAAGAAATAAGAAATAAAATCTATTCTATTTATTAACCTATGCAACAAACAATTTTAAACAACAATTTTAATCTTCTTCCTCATCAAATTCGTCCAGGTTGTCGTCAAAGGATTGACGAATAGATTCGTCATATTCTTGCTCTTGGTCTTCTTGAGTCAAGGCCTGAGGGCGTTCGTAGCCGAAGTTTTCACTTTCGGTCAATTGATCGCCTCTGTAGCTAGTGTGGTAGCCGCGAGTGCGGGTTGTCGGCTGTCGGCGGGAAAGGTACGACTGTCGGCGTGACGAACCGCCTAACGCCCCAATGGGCAGGTAATTTTTTCTCTTCTTGCATGGTCGCAAAGATCACTGTCCTTAACGGTATCACGATTAATAGTAGTATGGATCAGTAAATCTGCAATTTTCATAGAGCTATCAAACCGCTTAGAGCGAGTAAAACGTAAAACGAGTAAAATTTCAATTTCAAAAAGCTGATATTGTTCTCAATTGTGTCTAATCGCAAACTTACGTTTCGCTTCATTCAATCGCTATTAATTCCAGGATTTTTGAGGGTTATGCCCAACCAGAGCGAACATTTGTTGTGCTTAAAAACTTACGAAAAACAGGCTTTTCGTATTTTTCGACTTTAATTGCACTGCACTCACCTGCGATCAGAAAATCGGATCGTAGAATGTTAATGGCGGTTGTAAAGCAGAAGCGCTTTCGGAATCAATAGTTTCTGGACAAATTCCACTCGTAGTTGCTGTGAGTGATCATTGTTGTGATTCTAGATTGGTTGAGTGGATTGTAAATGCTATACATACAATTGTTATGTTATACAATTTTCTTTTGAATTCGCAAGCTTCGAAAAGCAGAAAATCACTAATTTATGTTTCAAATTTGGTGCTTGCTGCGATAATGTGGACTAAAATCGTTGAAATGTTAATTTTTGAATAACAGTTTTTTAGCCCATACCATAAAAAAACGCAAATTTTAATTTTATCATTCAAGCACAATAAAGGTTTAGTAGAATAAAAACTCACATTTATTGCTAATCGCTTGCTTCGTTAATCGTTCAGGCTTTCTGGCTTTGTAGTGACTGAATTCTTGAAAATGCAAATTGCAACCGAAATTGCAAATTCTTTGATTAATTTTAAACTGATGGCAAACTTACGTTTTAAATTGCGAATAAATTAATTTGTTTTTCTTATCGAACGTAATGTGTCGAATGGATTTCCGCATTTCCGATTTCACTGATGAAAGAAGAAATCGGATTTTTCTGGCATTATATTTCTAAATTGGTTGTGTGAATTATGGATGCGATTTAACAGTTTGTTCCTCTAATTACACCAAAACAACGAAATTCCGCAAACAGGCAATCAAACCAGAAATAAGATAGGATTGTTCATTTCCAATTTGGTAGTTTAATTTAAGCTTTTACAGATTCCAGATTTGTATCGGGTGTTTTCTTCAAAAATGAGGACAAAAATCTTTGAAAATGAAATTTTAGATCATAGTTTTAAGAGCAAAAATGGCGCATTAATGATGAATTAAACACAATAAAGGATGAATAGAGTAAACTCACATTTGCAGCTAATCGTTTGGAACGTCCATGTAGTGAATGAATTCTCCTAAATTAATTTCGATGTTAATTATCAACGCGATCTAACCACTCGGATTATAAGCGTGGGAACAGGTGTGCAATATATCGTAAATCAAAGGATTTTTCATTTCAAATTTGGTGATTTAGTTTAAGTGATGATGAACGTACGGTTTTCGTCAAATCAAATTCAAATTGATAACAAACTTTCGTTTTGAATCGGGTGATATTTACAAAAATGCGGACAAAATTCTTTGAGATTGACAATTTAGAATAAATGTATGTACTTTTAGAATATTCAATCCCGGGTTTAAGAGCAAAAATAACGCATTAATTATGCTTTAAACTATTAAACAGAAAAAAGGATGAGTAGAGTAAACTTACATTTGTAGCCAAGCCAATCGTTTGGGCACGCTGTGTATTCTCCTAAATTCTCCTAAATTAACTTAAATTATGTTAATTATCAACGCGGTCTAACCGGTAACCGAGCTTGATTGATAAGCATGCGACATAACTGGTTCGCATTTGGAGATTCGGAGAGAAAAGCTTTTTGGTTTCTTTGACGATTCTCGTCGAAGAAACCAAGAGCAGATCCAGATGAAATCGGAATTGTCTCTTGTATTGGATTTCTAAATTGATTTCGTGGATTATAAATGAGACTAGTTTTTGGCCGCTTATTTTGTTCTCGACGGTCACTTGATCAAGAATTGTTGATCTGAGCGCAAACCCAACGAATTGTGCTTTTCCGATGAAACGGGGCTTTGGCTAGAAATTATCATGATCATGGCAGCATTGTTAGTAACGTTCTAACGTAAATCAATGCAATTCAGTCTCATAAGGTAATCCGTCAGTTCGTCCATATTGTACTGCGCAGTCTGCGATTGATTTTAACGAATTTTTGTTAGTCTCATCTTTCAATTTGCGGAAAATGTGAGAACTAGCACAATTCTTGTATGACTCGATTTTTAGGCTTTTTTTCGACACGACCATTGCTTAAGTAATTTGATCACATCAAAATCCGATAAACTGTGACACGTGCTTTCAACTCTATCAACGAGAATGAGAGCATTGGTGGGCAGAAAAGCTCAGCTCAATATTTTAGGGATATTTTTTTTGGAGAAGTTCGACTTAACTCAATTCAATCTCATTTCAGTCAGTTTTGATTTCACAAAAAAAAAATTCCGCAAACTCAATAGTCACGCTCAGAGCAGAAATTACTTATTTTTCGATGATGAACTTATGGTTTCCAGTTTCAAACCAAATCGTCCGAGTTTTACAGTAAGTTTCTCCATTAAACCCAAGCGGAAAATAGGTATCTCTGTATCTCTGTTGTGACTGCGAATGGTCATCTAAATTGGTTGCATTGACAATCAATGAGAGTAAGCCGATTGTTCTTTGATTTCACGTTAGCTTGATAGCTTGAGCTGTCAGCGCCAACCAGAACAGAAATCACTGATTTTTCATTTCAATTTAAAGTTATTTTAAGCGATGTTCAACTTACGTTCTCCCGCTTCAAACCAAAATCTACGAATCGTAGTTACCGGAAACGTTTGGGAAGTTAGAGCCAATCGGAAATTGGGGATCTGTCGTTCAAATGGAGTTGAATCTAAATTGGTGAATGGATAATGGACGAGTTCCTTTGATTTCACGTAAGCAACGAAATGGTTGACAGCTCCAACCGCCTTTTTTCTGTTTTTGTAAGAGAGAACGAATCTGTCTTTATTAGTCATAAGCGTCTCTTATATAGAGGGCACAGGGGAGGGAATAGCGTGGGAGGGACCGGTAACGAATCACAGGGAAATGGGTCTTGGGAGAGAAGTTGGACTAACATTACGAATGGAGGAAGGCCGGGCATCGGAATATCCCATTTTGTAGTGACATTCCCGAAAAGACGGCCAGCAAGCAAGCTGAAGATGAAACGAGAGAAGCGAAGAGCGGGTGATAGGATTACAATGAAAGCTATGAGGGTAAGGCAATTTCGTGGTGACAATAATGAACTTACTTTTCCGTTTCAAATCGTCGTTGTATTTGTCAATTAGTAGTTTATTATCTGGATTATCGCGGATTAGATTCGGATTTTTTCTTCAATGTTTGACCGCAGCTGCTTCTGAATGGATTGATCTTCTAATTTCACCGAACAACGAAAGCGATGATAAACTTACTTTTTAGAGTTCCAAATCGCAACTGGTGGAAAGCACCCTTTGTAGTTTATGCACAATAAATTGTCTTTCATTGCAAACTTACGGCTGTGCAGCTTTGAAGCGCAGTAAACGTAACTTCACTTGCAATTTTCTCTATCGCAGAACATCGCTCTCTGAAGTACAGATAAAGTTCGTATTTCCGCAACTCTAACTGCACTAACCAGCGATCAAAATTGTTCATGAAGAATTGTGCATTGTAAACCGCCTTATGCGCTTTTTTCGGC
>MQUG01003828.1:0-47332 GCA_007213375.1 Steinernema feltiae | reverse complement strand
TTGAAAGTAGCATTTTATTCTTAAATACGTCCAATTTTGGACAGCAATCCATCAAACTTTTGATTTCAATGCCGAGTCCATTGCGTGATTGCTAGTTGGACTCAAATTTATGAAATCCCGTTTGCTCTGCGCCCAGCCAGCAAGGAACATGAAATATCGCTCAGATTGAGAAAATTGCATGTTTCCAGCAGCAGCTCGATATCCGGTTATTACTCGGATCGCCGACGAGAAAATTGTCACAGCGGCGCTTGGCATAACGCGCTCGTTCAGCCATGCCGCGACGGTGGTTGTCTCTCCTCTCGGCTCTTTTGTGCCATTTCCGCGCCTCCTCTGCACTCAGCTGCTATGCTTGCCAGTTCTCGTTCAACGACGTCTACGATCCGGAGAACAGAGACGGATGGTGCGCGAATGAGACTCTACTCGAGCTGCGCAATGAGGATACGGTAAAGCCCTGTGCTCCGTGGGAGCACTTTTGCGTTGTGAGTCAAGAGTTTTGGTTCTCTTTGCGATGGAATTGGGATTTAGACTGCTGTGACCACCTCGCTGAAATCGTTCACCTCCGTTTCTAGAAGCTGCGCAGAGCATTGTAATACCTTCTGTGAGGCTATTGGTTACGGTACCGATCAGGTAAGGTGTGGTATGAGTCCTGTAATGGCTGTTTGCGACCTGTTTATGAGCGTTGAATGATGATTTTCAATTTTTGAACTCGATTTTCTTGTTTTTCTGAGCCAAACAGCTATAATTCGATCTTTTGACTGTTGTTCTAGTTCACTTTAAGATTCCAAAAAGTCAGAAACGATCAAAAACTGAGTTCAGAGAGTGATAGAACAGAATAATCAAGATTAATCAGCACATTCAGGTGACATGCGACGACTGCTGTTCCACCGATCGATGCAACAAGAACTTCTCTGTCGACTACTACGTCACTATGATGCAGAAACAGTACACCTCGTGGACGACACCCCTCCCCGGCGAGCTCAAATTCAATCGCGCAAAAGGCATCCGCTTCCCGTATTAGTTTCTATTTATTTCCAGAATTAAGAACCCGTTTGTGAATAGTAGCAGTTCGAAATTTTGAAAAACACAACAAACCGCCGGTTTTATTACAATTCACTTTTCTTGGGAGCTTCGGGTTTCTCGGGCTTCTCAGCTCGCTCGAGCTTGTGAAGCACAATGTCGAAGATGAGGGTCGCCTTGGGAGGGATATCCTCGACTCCCTTATCGCCGTAGGCCAGCTTGGAAGGAATGGTGACCTTGCGGCGTTCTCCCTCGCACATGCCGGTCATCGCGCGCTCAACGCCGACGATCACCTTGTTCTGGCCGAGGGTGAACACGTAGGGCATCTTCATTTGATAGGTCGATTCGATCAGGGTGCCATCTGAATCAGGGCAAATGACTACGGTACGAATGGTTTTCATTGCTTACCTTCAAGATGGAGCGTGTAGTGCTGATGGACTTTGTCTCCCTTCACCGATTTGCGGCATTTATCGGCGGGCACCGTGCGGAGGACTTCGATTGCGAGGCCATCCTCATCAGTCCAGCTCTCGCCAGCCGCAGGGCGTACAATGTCGATGACTTGAATGACGTAGTGGAGGCTTTCATCCTCGCCAAAGTTGATTCTTTCGCGTCCTTCTTTGTCGAATCCGAGAGCGGCGGGGATGACGATCTTGCGCTTCTCGTTCAGGCACATTCCAGTCATGGCGCGGTCCATGCCGGGGATGACTTGGCCCTGGCCAAGGGTGAAGACGTAGCTGAAAAGCGCCGGCGATTAGAGATTGCAGACAATTAAAATCGAGCAGTGAGTGGGCAGTCTTTGAGTTTAGCGCGACGTGAGCAAGAATCTGACTATTGGCCTCTCAGCAGTTGGTTCTGTTTTGGCTTTTGCACATGAACCGAACTTCAAGAACGTTCTTTTCGAGCGAGATTTGGTCTGCAACGCATCGCAATACACTGAAAATTGCAACGCATTAACCGGTTTGTGGTCTAAGCGAAGCGCGGCTCAAGTTTTTGCTTCTTTCGCGTTCAAGTAGTTAGAAATTTGTGTTTTTTTATTCAAGATTGAAGCCTTTAGGTGCAAATTAAGAGGATTTAAACCTGAAAACTAGAATTTTCAAGTGTTTCACTTTCAATGGTTTAAAAATCATTGAATACCGTCACAATTCAGGTCTTTTCGAGTGCAAAAAAGCGCGCCCTCTTTAATCCAAACCCCGATTACTTACGGTTTCTTTCCGAAATTCGAGCCAATCTCCTTTCCGTTCTTGTCCTTGAGCGCGTAGTACTGGTGCACAACATCGCCAGCCTGACTCTTGATTTTGCACTTTTCGTCCTTGATCGGCCTCACAATCTTAATCTCCAATCCATCGTCGTCCTTCCACTGCAGCTTGTCGGGATCGTAGGCCGACGCGCAAATAGCAGCAAACCCGAGTAGAACTAACACAATCTTCATGCTCTCTGAATGAAAAACAACTTTGTTAACACTTTCGCACTTCCGACGAACACGATTGACCGCGGAGCAACGAAGAATGCGCACACGCTGCGGAAGAGGAACTCCTTTTATTGAAGACGTGGCCTAGATCGGTCGTTGTGATGGGCAGCGATGGTGAGCGCGGCGCAAGAGTTTTAGACGCGCGCGAGTGGAACGGACCGCAAGCGCGGAGAGAAGAAAGGTCAGTCGGTGCCGAGTGCTGCGGTATGCCTGCCGCGGTGGAGGTGCCGATTGCGCGATCTGACCCACAAATGGCAATGAAGTAGGGAAAAACTAAAATTTATTAATTGGCTCAGTTAAGATTGGATTTGCAGAAACAACACAGCGGATAGCGGATAGAGTCGGCTGAACCACAGATTTTCTTGCATGGTTTAATGCATTCCCGGTTGGGTTACGATAACTCATATCGGCAAAATTGTTGAAAATACGAGGAACGTTTAAAATTTCACGTTTTAAGACAACTTTTAAGCTAATTGTAATGTAGGGGTTGACTTGAAACGTTGGGTCTTGCAGCGGTTTGTACCCGACAGTTCAAATTGAAACAATGTTTCTCTTTTAAAACTCTTTTACACGTTTAAGGGTGTCAACTGGACCTTTCAAAGTAACATTGCAGGCTTATCAACTGCTTACGCGTAACAAGTTTAGACCGAACATCCGAACTTTCCAAGTCATGACACGTGATCAGTTTTCCTCAAGCGACCTGCCTTGGATACTCGCACCTCGGACTTTAAGGAAATCCTTGGGCCGATTTTCAGGCTATCGCTGCGGGACCAAAAGCTTATGCGATTTCCTTATGAACAAGCGATCTGCCTTTAGCTCAAATCTTCCGCCGCTGGTCGTAGTCCAAATCGCAACAATTCAATGTGTTGACGTGTTTTAGACGTCTGTTTTGTGATATTTACAGTGTCTTACAGTACGCTTGAAAGTTTTTAACAACGCAATTTCGACAAAATCGGAATTTGAAAATTGCACAGAACGAACGATCGATCAAGCAGAAGCACTGTAAAATCTGTTTTTGTATATTCTACAAGTTACATTACCAGTACTATATCATACACAGCAAAGCCAAATAACGCATAAATTCTAGACAATCAAGCGGGTTCATTTCAGACAAATCAGTGACTGTCCCAGAAATACTTTTCCATTTTGTCGTCCTTGAAAAGCGACCACGTGTTTCTGACAACACTGTAAGGACGATTCATTTTGGCCGAAAATTCATCGACCGCCGATACAACTCCTGAATTTGCCGTCTTGATCCTCTGCACACGACAGAGAGAACAAACGAACCTGGCCACGTTTTGATGTGAAAGTCGTCACCGATGAGGACGCCGTTAGGCCTCAAAGGGGATAGTACATCTGAAGCTCGTTAATAACGTTCTCGTATTCGTGATTGCTGTCGACAAAGACCACATCGGCGCTGATGTGGAAGCAGTGGAAGACGTGGGCGGCCGAGGTTGAAGGCAGACGCATGGGGAAAACAACGTCAGTTAGTCCTTCGTGTTTGATGTTGCTGAGGAAGATCTTGTACAGGCTGAACTTTGAATTACTCATCACTTATTCATATTCATCACTTCCTACTCTCTGATATCATCCCGCTCGACTTCATAGTGCTCAGCGGAGGCGAGCCACGTATCCACAGCGATGACCTGGCACGTCTTTGAGTGCTGCTCAGCTAGTTCTTTGCACTGCTGAGCCATCGCTATCGTAGATCTGCCTTTGAACGAGCCGAGTTCAAAGATTCTGAATTGGCAATGAGAAATAAAGTCAACGCTGCACGCAAACCCACCGGATAGTGTCGCTTTTCGAGGTCGCAAACACTTTGGGCAACAATCTCTTGAAATCATCTCCAAAATCGCCATAACCGTCGTTGTCTTTATCGCCGCCTCGCACTTCAGCCCAGATCTCACCAGGTTTCAAAACTCTCGCAGCGAATTGCGTCCAATTGAGCGGCTGATTGGGACAACGATTCGAGAAGAGACTGTCCTGCTTCTTGAAGAAAGAGTCCGAATCCGGTTGCATCACTGTGCACGACTGCACGTGCTGTTTTTGGAAGCTCACGTGGAGCAGGTAGAAAAACGGTATGCACAAGGACAGGACAAGAATGCATCGTATGCCATAGGTCGTCATGGCGGCAGATGGACGGACGAAGAAGTGAGGAATGAAGAAAAAATAAAATTGTGGAAAAAGATTGCATCAGTGCAGAAACTTATCTTATCTTATCTGACCCAATTATGCTAATTTGATTGAGCGGACAGCTGTGAATAAGGGCAAATGAACCAATTGAACTAAAGCAGTCAATACTTCAACGTCCTCGGTAATTGCACTACAAAACGGGAGGATCAGAGGGGGAAGCTGCATGTTGAAACGAGTGATCGCAAGTAACCCAACGCAAAGCAAGCAAAACTGATTTGGAATAGTTGTACATACTTGTAAATTGCGGCTCTAAGTTTGCTTTTACTAAAGCGCTTTGACCAGAGAAGCCAATTTTATTGAAAAAAAAGTCGTAGAGCCGAGCCACGAGCCGGTTCGTTAGGTAAAAATCAGAGCGAGCCGAGCCACGAGCCGTCCGGCTCGTCGGCTTCACTGGCTGTGACATCAATTTTCTTAAAGACATAGAGATGATTAAATTGACATTCACTGTATTCTGTCCTATACTGTCATGCTTGCAATCTGACAGAGGATTAGCCTTGACTGTCATCCCATGGGATTGGTCTCATCACCGAATTCTGTGCTGTGTGGTTCGCTCGGTGGTATCGGCTACTTCTGGCGTTTGGAAATACTTGGCAATACCCGTCAAACCTCAGAAAAAGCTCGTTTAATGCTTGAAAGAACCGGATGCGAGCCGTTGAGGTTAAAAAAACAGCCAGAAGGTTTCATTCTTCAATGTTCTTAATCAGGAAGCATCCAGTGGTAAGAAGAGGTGGAACGGAGTAGCGGAGTAAGCGATAAATGCTGAAAAACGTCTGTATCACAATCACTGTGAGCTACTGCGGTGTTTTCTGTACAAATTCAAGTTTGATCCCTCAAAACACCTATCAAATGATCGCGTATTGTTGTGCTTGATCAATCCTCGGGTTTCTGATCTAACCGTGCCACAATACATTAGCTTCGTTTTGTCAAAATTTATTGACAAAAAGTTACCTTTCATGCGTACTCTTCTAATAAGTACTGCTGCAAATAGAGGGACCTTTTGTTAACTTTGAAAGTCGTCCATATGCTGTTCTTTATAATTTTCTAGTTGCACCGCTTTTTTCACTCTTAAAATTGGACTTTTGCGTGGGAACTCAATTTTTTTTCTAATGATCACGCTATTTACATTGTTTAAAAAACGCCCACCTTTTACCAAAGCCTCAGTTTCGCACTACTTAAGACAGAGAACAACAGGAACAGGCACATGAATCTCTACATTTTCAATCGCGACGAATTCCATCGCCTCTACAGCTGCGACTATCTCAATCAGACTCAATGGGAGAGTTACGCAGTGAAACGGCCAGAATTGGCTTTATTTGCTTGCTGCTTGGTGCTATCTACATGGTAGGACAATAATTTGCCGGATTAAATTCGAATGACGCAAAATTCGAACGAAAAAAAGCTTTCACTACAAGGAATTGTTATAACTTTGTTCAAATTTCACGTATTGGCGGAGTAACCGAATGCGTCATTCAAATTTAACCCGACAATCGTTTTTTGCAAGTACAGTACACGCACGTTCAGCTCACCTACATTCCGTGCATCATCGTCATGCGCACCGAGTCATTCTACAAACTCTCCTGCTACAAAATCATGTTCTATCTCGGAGTAATCGATCTCGTTTGCATCTCGGTCAACTGCTTTACAACTGGATTTCTGATGATTCACGGCTCGGTCTACTGTATGTTCCCTAATCTACAGTACATCGCTGGATGCATTGCAAATGGTTAATTGCAGATTAATGCGATAAACTCAATTTTTTTTGGGTTTCAGGAGGTTGGGCTGGCCAGTGCATGTCCTGCGTCTTCTTGGCTCTGAACAGATGCATCGACTTCTGGTCGCCCTACTGGGCCGAAATCCTGTACAAGGGCAAGCGAACATACGTCTGGATCGGCCTCGCCTGGCTCTACATGTTCGTTTTTATCTTCTACACCAAAGGATCCGTGTTCTCAACGGCAACAATCATGTGGTTTGAGGACCCTTACCTCACGATACCGCAGGAGGTGATTCCGGTCGATCGGAAACAGTATCGTAACTGGGCGCATTCGTTCAACGACCTCATCCTCACTACCGTAATTTTTGTGCTCTACACAGCGCTCATTATCTCCATAAAACGAAAACGCAAGGGACACGGAGCGATGCGAAAGACGCAGATGCGGGTAACAATTGAAATCTTGGTCTTTCATCTCAGCTCTCAATTGCAGGTCTTCATTCAGGCGCTGGTAATTTGTTGTTTGAACTTTGCTCCGTCGTTGCTCTACTTTGTCACCCTCTTTCTGCCCACTCCGCCAGTGTTTATGATCTTGTGTGTTCTTACGTGGGAGGCCGGAAATGGTGTGCTCCTTCTTGCAAAATCACCATTATTATTAGAGTCGTTCAGGTGGAGACGGCATCTTCCTCCTCATTTTCAATCAGTCGATTCGACATAAAGTGGCCGATCTGGTTATCGGAAGAAGTGCTCGTGTAGTGCAGCAGGAGACGAGTAGGCTGGGAATCACCAGCACCGACTTGGGTTTGCGTCATGATGTAAGATATTGAGTATTTTACGTGTACGATTGCCACTCAATTGGTTGGTTTTTGAGAATAAAGTTAGCTACTATCAAAAAGATTGGGTCTTGTCACGAATTGGCTGCCGTCGCATCCTCAATATACGATCTCATACTGGTATGCATTGCCAAATCTAGCCATATTTGGTCTTTTCGAGTGATTCTAATGACATAAGCGTTCTTCGCAACCTCGAATTAGTCAAGCACAACTAACTATGTGACTTAAAAACGGCACAAAAAATGAAGTTTAACGAGCCGACGTGCCGACGACCGCAAAATCATGAATTTTCAACGATTCTCGGACATTCAGCCACAATTCTGAGACCAGTTTCATTCATTAACTGGTACATTATCACAGGGTTACGGTACACAACTGGCTGATTTCCCAAAATTAAAAAAAAGCCAATCGATTCAATCCACTTTCCGCGTCCGCATTGGAGCCAAAATCCTCTCTTCAACGGCTAACAGAGCATCTCGCGCACCAGCCCACGTGTGTGGTCCGTTCAGCCTGTACTGATAAGAGACCAGAGGTCCATTCAGGCATGCGCGCCAAAGACTGAAGTCTGTGAAGAACAATTCGAGTAGGTTAGGCGTGCATTTCATGAGATTCGCAAGTTCATCCATGTACACACCTGCATCAACCTGAATACGGTGGGTTTTAGACAAATTACGTGTAGAAATTGGACAATTACCTGGATTGTGTGTCTTGGAGAGGCGACGTAACGCTCGGCCATCTCCGTTCTCTTCTTCTCAATATCCATTTTCATGTTTTCCCTGCTTGGGAGTACGGTAGTCCCTGCGAGAGTGTCGTAGAACAGTCTGGCTTGCATCTCGGCAATGGGCATGATTGAGCCAATGGGCTAAGTAACACTGTAGCAACACTTCATTTCAGGTTTATACCTGGATTAGACCCAAAACAGCGAGGCTATTGTGCTTTACCGCATCCAGAGGGAACATGTACTTGTACAATTCAACGTTGTTGTCGCGCACCTTCAAAAGATCGCCATTTTCAACGAAAGGAAACTCAAATGAGTAGCCAGTCGCTAGGATTACCTTAAAAGAGAGGATTACTGTAGAGTTGAAGGAGACCACCAACCGCGTCAACGTCATTAATGGAAAGTGCCATCTTTGAAGACAACTCCATTTTTTGTGAAACTATCAATATTCGGTCTCACAACGATTTTACCGCAAGCGATTCGTGTCGGGAGTTCATCGTTGATGGTTGGATGAGCGCTGGCGACTCGATGTTTTGGTTTGAGACCGTAGGCTGCATGATCGAAGCGTCTGTTCAGAATCTTTTCAAACTGGTCGTTGATGAACCAAAGTGGAAGGAGCGTTCGGAGCGTCTGTGAGAGTCGCGAGCCCAGAGCCACGTCATAGGGCTGACCGTTGTCATAGACACGATTGAAGACCCACGTTCCTCGGCGGGTCACCAACTGGACCTAAATGCAGACAGAAAACGTGATTTCAGACGGTTTGAGGTTACCTGCTTGGAGATGCGACTCAGTTCAACAGCGATGTCGCCTCCCGAATTACCGACTCCCACAACGACGATTTCTTTGTCTTCAAATCCGCGATAGTCCTTGTAGGAGTGCGCATGGAGAATGCGACCTTCAAAGTCGTCTTGACCAGGCCACTTTTGAGGGAAATGAGGGGTTGTGTGATGTCCTGACGCGACCAGAACGGCGTCGAATGTTTCAGTCTGCTTTTGACCGCTAAAAGCATTTCTTAGCAAATGAGCTGCAAAAGAAATGAAGTTTCTTTTGAAGTTGCTATCCTACAGTAATCCTAGCCCAATCAAGACATCTCTAGTTCCAACTGTTACAGTGAATTTTTGGTGTTTTTCATCAATCGAAAACTCACCTCTCATCGGCATAAGTCACATTCCAAGTTCCTTCTTCCTCAAAATCATCGGTTCTCTCAACTTTCAGCACTTTATGCTCGAATCGAATGTACTTCTTAAGGTCATATTCCTTAGCGTACAGCTCAAAATAGGCCAAAAGTTGAGAGTTGTGCATGAAATTTGCAAATTCTGCCGGAGGCGGAAAATCACTGTAAGCTGTCATTTCCTTTGACGTGTTGATTACGGTAGATTTCATTACAGATGACTCTAAAATTAGAATTACGGTACAGATAGCACAAAATAGACGAATACCATCTGTTTCCTCTGGTTTGTAGCGCCATAATCCACCGATTGCGGCGGACATTTCGAAGCAAACAGGCTCAAAGTCATAGAGAAGCGCATGCCTGAAACGATCACCAATAGGTTTTGGATGGAAAAGGATGCTATTGCACCTAATAGCGGGGAGACCGCTCGCTCCAGCACCGATGATCGCAACGCGTTTTCTCATTTTAAACTGTGAAAATCGATTGCGGCCGCCGGTGGGGAATGGTTAATTAGGCTGGCGTTGATTGAATCGAGACTGCGCATTTATACGCGTCAACTGTGTCGCGTGGTGCGCATCGAGGTGGTCGCGATACAGCCAGTTGTGAACTTTGCTCTGAATCAATGTTTGATCAAGTTGAGCGGCGACGCATGTGGTCCAGATGCTAAAGTTGCGCTTTTTAAAAGAAAGAAGCCTTTGCGATATAGCTAGTGGCATGCGGCCCGTTGATACCTGCCATTTTATGTCTATTTACGGTAGTATTTCCAGGCCAGCAGCGACCTTGATCTCCTCGTTCTGTCGATAAGCGATGATTTACGATTTTTTTTTATTTTTTCGCATCCAAACACCTGGAATGTGTTTGCTGGGTTCATAGGCGTCGAATTAACGTAGCAAAAATGGCAGATTTTTCAGCCTAAGAGACTATGTATCAACTGATCGCTTGATCACTTAAGGAGTCAACCCCATGAAATTACGTCTATCCCAAAAACTTTCTTTGAATAATGGAACTTGACAGATTGCATATTTTGCAGCGGCACATGGAGGATTCGTCCAGTAGACGGAATCCTTAGAGACTTGAGTACGGGCCTAGACAAGACTCATTATTGCTAGAAGTCACGAGAGAGCGTTCTTACCGTTATGCACGTTTCCCCATTGAAGCTCATTTCGGGATAGTTGTAGGCCCATTTGGAAAAATCGTTTGTAGATCTATCCAGCCAATGGACCGTTCTTTCATGTCTCTTCAATTTAGCGCCAATTCACGCTTCGGTCATGGCGATATTGTAGGTGAGTTGGTTGATAAGGGTTTCCGTGATTTTGGAAACTTCATCCGTGTGCACGATGGCCAACGTGCCGTTGAAGGTCTTGCAGGCGTCGTTGGCGACATCCCAGTGCATCCATTTGTTGATCGTAAAGTAGGAGAAGCGAGCAGAGCA
Organism: Steinernema feltiae; assembly: GCA_007213375.1. Taxonomy (NCBI): domain Eukaryota; kingdom Metazoa; phylum Nematoda; class Chromadorea; order Rhabditida; family Steinernematidae; genus Steinernema; species Steinernema feltiae. The sequence goes on along the minus strand of MQUG01003828.1, from coordinate 36,792 downwards.
AATTCGACCCGACGGACAACCTGAAAGTAGTGTAAAACACTAAAAATTATGACTTTAATGAGGGCATACCGCTGTCGTTTGGCACAAGTAGAGAGAGAGTAGCGGTGGCTAGAACCGCCACAAGCAAGAGAATCGTTTATTTCATCTTCACAGTGCAGAGCAATGAAATGTGATGATCTCCTGATTTTCGTACTGAATTCGCTTATCAATGAAAGACGAGCCCTAAACCAAACAGATTATTACAAACGTCACTCCGACACTCTTGTGACCACTTTGTGCATGTTCTTAAAATTTCTGTTGCATTTCAGTGCTATTCTGTCCTTTAAACGCTTATATTACGTATTAGGGGAGGCGGATCGACGCAATGTCCAAATAATTGAATAATGCAAAATTATGTAGGTTTGGTTCATTGACCAAAAGCAAATGGTATAAGATTCTGTGCGTAAGCTTGTCAAATCGTCGGAACGTAGGCAGCTTGTCGTAACACTAACGAACAGCTTCTTCTCATTGGTATGATCCACTGATCTTCATAAAACATGAAAAATCCATTCTTTCCCTGCCTGATTTTCTAACAGTTATTCAGCGGTCTTTACTTACTATGCTAAAAATAAGCATCCTACTCGCAAAAAGACGCCATTTGGCAATAAACGGCGATGAGGAAGAAGCTAATTTATTGACGCCAATTTCCAAATTGAATTTTGAAGTCCACGTAAACAGAGAAAACCATACTTAATTAGAGGTCAATTGTGTGAACGTGAGGATTCAGACTGCAGTCCTGAAATGACGACACGTCCCAGTCACCTAAAGTTTGCCTCAATGTCAGAAAACCAAGAAATAAACACCAAAAACTGATACATTTACGGTAAGGGCGCCGCCGTTCACATTATTGGTTGCCGACAAGCCGACAAGTTTCCGTGGACTGGAAACAGTCTAAAAAAACATCAAAATTCAGCATTAAAACGTAGATTTTCACATTGGTCGTCACCAAGTTAGTTAGCCCTCTGTTAGCCGCTCTCATCGAGAATCTCATTGGACGCCTCGCCTTGTTATCTTGATTTGTTGTCATTGAAACTATCGGTTTCCGGCATGCAATTAGTCTACGGTAGTCTACAAAGAGCCCGATGTCCAGACAACTACGATACTACGTACGATAGCGATCATAATGCTTAGAAACCTTGAACAGCAAACCCTATTTCCACCAACTTTTGCAAGTCTTCAGTGGACCTAAAATGGCGGCTTGTTTCATGGCGGCGTCAAGTTGTCCTGCTTCGTTAAAAGGGGTAGCCCCCAAGCCATCATCCAAAGAAGCTCCAGCTCGCTCGTCTTTTCCCATCCGGATTCCAGCATGTCTTCTCTATCTTGAGAAGCTTTCACAGAAGGTGCAATAAACACTCGTTATACGAAGTAAATTGTTCTGCTTGAAACCAGTGGCTTTTGCGACGGTTTGTGCTCTCTGGTGTCTATGATTTGAATAGAACGTTAACGCGGACTCTGGAAAACAACCCACTTTTGTTTGTCTCTTTTAGGTGACCTACTTTATATTAGATTTACGCGCTAGTCGCAAAACGGAAGTATGAGCTTACTTAAACGCTCAGCTTCTTGACGTATCAGCTTCTGCGGTGTTAGTTCCAGTGCAATCGCACGCGGGTGTGAATGTGAGGCTCGCTTCTCCTCACGTACTTGCTGTAGTTTTCGTGTTTTTTGGTTCTTTGTTTCCACGCGGGAAGCATGACTAACCGTGTGGGTGCCTAATCCCATTGTATTGTGGTCCGTGTGGCCTTTACTTTACTGTCCAAAATCAAAGCGATCTGTGCTTTGTAGACTTTGCACCGCCTCTAAACGCTCAGCGCGAGGCATTTTCGATACGCATAACCTTCTCCCGGTCGAAAACCACTGGGACAGAGCTAAAGTGATGAGCAGCGCTTAAAGCTTAAAGCGTTCTAACCCTCCCGCGCATTTGCCCGTAGCTCACGTTTTTGCGCAAGCGAAAAAGTGTGTTCTTGCTCACAATTGCGTTAATAGATGCCCGTAGAGCTCGAATACTAAAGTGCTCATATACTTCGACGAGAAAACAAGATTTGTGACTAAATGACCAAGAATCGTTGAAAATGTATGTTTTGTTGCTCAACCTTGTGACTCGAACATCACTTTGCCTTGTGTAGAGCTTTTTATGCTTGTAATGAGGCTCATTTTGCTAACAAATGACGAAAATGAGCTTCTTTGACCGCGCGTCACGCGTTTCTGCTGGAACAATATGTAGTAGATGATCCTTGAATTTGACCTTTTTGATCACAATTACGCTATCCATTGTCACCAAACCCTCAATTTCGCACTACTTAAGACAGAGAGAGAGAGAGAGATCAAGAGCAGCCATCAAGCATGGATCTCTACCTCTTCCAGAACGACGAATTCCATCGCCTCTACAGCTGCGACTATCTTAATCAAACTCAATGGGAGAACTACGCAGTGAAACGCCCGATTCTCGGCTCCATTTGCCTAATGCTCGGTGTCATCTATACGGTAACAATTGTCGCGTTTGCACCGTAGTCCACCAAAATGCTCAGGCATCCTACCTACCATGTGTGATTGTAATGAGGAGAAACAGCTTCTACAAACTCTCCTGCTACAAAATCATGTTCTATCTCGGAGTAATCGATCTCGTTTGCATCTGGGTCAACTGCTTTACAACTGGATTTCTGATGATTCACGGCTCGGTCTACTGTATGTTCCCCAATCTACAGTACATCGCTGGAGCCATTGCTATCGGTATGTAGGACAACACCTCCTTAACCCACTAGTTTCTCTTTCTAGGAGGCTGGAGTGGTCAATGCATGTCCTGCGTCTTCTTGGCTCTGAACAGATGCATCGACTTCTGGTCGCCCTACTGGGCTGAAATTCTGTACGAGGGCAAACGCACCTACGTATGGATCGGCCTCGCCTGGCTCTACATGCTCTATTTCTTCTTCTACACAAAGGCGGTCGTTCTCACGTCTGCGACCATTATGTGGTTCTTCGACCCATATCTGACCATCCCGCAGGACGTAATCCCGGTTGACAGAGATGAGTACCGTAACTGGGCGCACTCTTACAACGATTACACGCTGGTAACGGTGATGTTTGTGTTGTACACTGTGCTGATCGCCTCGGTCAGAATCAAGAGCAAAGGCGAAGGAGCGATGAGGAAGACTCAAATGAAGGTTGGCGGTCAGCAATGTTCAAAAAATGACAAAAGTTGTGTTCAGATTCTGCTGCAAGCACTGATGATCTGCGTCCTGAACCTCGCTCCATCACTGCTCTTCGCCATTTCACAGTTTCTACCGACGCCACCGGCGTTTGTGTTTCTCTGTGTGCTGACCTGGCAAGCCGGCAACGGTAATTAACGATGAATGTCCACAATTGAAGGGCGGCTTTTAGGCGGAGCTGGACTCATTCTTCTAGCGTTCAACAAAACGCTTCGGGAAAAGGTGGTTGCTCTGATTTTGAGCCGAAATTCTCGTATACGAAGCGTTACAGCGACGATGGGAGCGAGCGCATCGCAGCATGTAATTTGAAGTTTGGCTTCTATTTGTATAAAGCGTCTGTTTGTGTGTCATTTAAGCAAATGGAAACAATCAGCAATGACTACCGTAGCCTAGATTGTGTTCGTAGAGTGCGTGGTGCACGACGCAATAGAGGATGGAGTACAGTTTTATTAAGCTCAATACAAACAATGAAATCATGCATCGAACTCAATCGTAAGGATCTGTACATTCTGTACATATTAGTATATTAGGTTTGCGGACGATATTTGGACTCAATTCCAAGAAAAAAGCTTGTTGAATATCATGATGGTGACTAAAGTGGCCCGACGTATGCGCAAAACAAAGTAGTAGCAAGCCAACATTGTGTTGATTATTGTGCTCTGACCTCGTAGTGCGCGTAGTGCTTGTTCTAGGCACTCACGCAACGAATATTGGGCAAACATGTTGTTGTTCAACAGACTAAGTTCAACATATAATTAAGTTTCGGCTTCTTTCTGAACTAACCATACTGTGACTGCTTTAGGCTTGGGCGTTGCCGTATGATTTGCGAGGGGAGCGAGTACAAAATTCACTAAGATAACTGGAGGCTTCTATGATAGCTGACCAGCATTCACGAATCCTTGTTTTTTCTGTCATGAGCAAAGCTCAAGTTTTTCGCGCTTAAATCATATTGCCGGTGACCAAACGTTTATTTTTCGTGTCTCGACTGGAAAACAACACGGTGTATACTAACATAGCGGCCTCGAAATGAAAGTGTGAAGGTTGTTTTCCAGTTAGTGAGGAAGACCCAAATTCTTCAGATGATCCAAACTTTCGTCGGAGAAGACTTTTCCGAGTTCGGTCCACGCTTTCGCCATCGCGTCAGTGACGGTGATCTTCGTTTCGAGATATCCGATCAAAATGTTGAAGAAGGCCTAAACTTGAAGATGCACAGGATTAGCGGCCGTTTCACTCACCTTCCACAGCGAGGGATCCAACTTGAACTGACGATGGAAATTCATAGTTTCCCGAGCGTAAGCTCTAAAGGTCATATCGCTGCTGTCGAATGTGTGGACGAGGATGTTGACACCGAGAAGAATGCGCTGTCCCTGTCGCTCGAAACGCTGGCTGTTCTGCACGTCGTCCGGCGTGAAATGCTCGGCTCCCGGGTAGACGCGAAGATCCGGAAAGTTTTCAAACATGCTGCAAATCATCAGGTCATCACTGCTAGGAGTGCGCGCTTACAATTTGTAGAAATCCTTGCCATTCTGAAGCTCATCGGGACCGGTACCGATTGCGGCATTCGCTAGCGACTGCTTGCAGAGATCAACGATTTCAGCACGAGAGAAGGACATCTTGTGAGAGTTGGAAAGTAGAATGAATTGATGAAGACGGCATTTATGCGAAAAATTAAGAGAAAACGTCATTTGGACCACGCCTCGAGTTCATTGGTTCCATTTCAACACGCATGCCGTTTAGACTTGCACCATACGCAAGCATAGCAAATCTCTTACGCAATGACAACGAGTGTGCCGTTATTTGAAGATTAAAAAAGCCAGAAGGAAGAAAAGGAATTTCGCAAGCAAAGCAAATGAATTCCGTCGTGACGAGGAATGCGTTTTAACTAATCACTGACGCGCGGGTTGGACGAAAGTAGGACCATAGTATTGCGCAGGATTGTGGTAATGTACTTGAGCAACAAGTGCAGAAATCACAATTTCGATGGCCTTAATTTGCATTAACAAAATCCCATTAAGTCGTTTGAAACGCAAAGTCTGATCAGAACCGAGCCGAGCCAAGAGACGGCTCGTTTAACGAAAATCTTATCGAGCCGAGCCACGAGCCAAAACGAGCCTTAACTGTAAAAGGTATTTGTGGTTGACGCTAAAGAAAGTACAGACAAACGATTTTGTCTCCCCGTTGTGAAAATGTATGTAGAAAATATAGTTAGTGATGAAAAGCTCCACCAAACGGTCAGAATGAATGAAATTCGAAAATCACTCCGGCTCGATAAGAATTGCCTCTAATCGAGCCGAGCCGCGAGCCGGCTCGCTAGTCAAAAAGTGGAGCGAGCCGAGCCACGAGTCGGCCGGCTCGATTTCCGTCTCGTTGGCTTCACTGGTCTTCATTATTTGAAACGCAGAAGTCTAATCGTGGCACGATCGTGCACACACAAACTTTCTCCCATTAAAATTAAAAAAACGCTGATTACTTGCCATCGGTAACAGTTTCCATGGCTTCCGGGTTAGAATCGTTATCAGCGCTGTCATTGCACAGCGGGGCGTAGATTTGTGCGTTTCAAACAACCATCGGTTGCATCGGGACAATTTACTGGAATTTTGTTAACGCTCCCTAGGCCTCGACTATATCGGGAAGTAACGGAGAGTTTGTAACTTGAGTCTTTGACTTTATGACCATGCAGTGGATGTTGATTGTTGTCTACCAGACTTGGGGTATGACGGGGTTCCCCGATCTGCTGGTGCAATAACCTAAAGTTCAAAAAGGTCGTCAAGCAGGACTCCGAACGACTGAAGGGAGTTGAACGAAAGTACACTTGTTTCGACTATCACTTGTACTCTATCCAACACTGATCCCGCCGGCTTGTGGCACAGCCTAGTGGCCTTTTAGTGATCAGGTCCTGTTTCGCTGAAAGCGTCCTTAAAAGACAAAATAATCACCTCCTGTCATCATCATCACCTGTCCTCACATCCAATTAAGATCATTGCTACCAGGTGCTATTGACTTTCTTCAAAGCAGCCGCAACTCCACTAACGCTAACCATTCTGATTTCGGCATGTGGGTTGGAGTCGTCGTAATTGAACTTGGCATCTCCTTAATTTTCTGCCTTTTCACTCTACTTCTCTACTTTATTCTGCTCGTTCGACGGCATCTCAAGACCGTCTACTTCGACTCACCGCCTCTGTTTCTGTTCTTTGTCGCTAGCTTCATGAACAGCCAGATCTTTGCTTTTTTGAGTGTTCAGTGGATTTTCTTTGTGTGTGGTCGCATTCCCGACACACCACACAGCTCACTCTTCCTCCTCATACCGGGTATCAGCGGGCACTCGTTTGCTGCGCTGTACGACGCCGCGACCATTGCCGTTTTTGTGCAAAGGCTGTGCTGTCTGAAGGCTCCCCTACTTGCAACTAAAGGCTTTCAAAAAACGCTGGTTACGGTAGCTGTTGCGGTCTTTTGCGTATCGACAGTATGTATTTTCTACTTTAACCTAACTGGATTCCAATGGTCAGAGCGGCCTGTACCGCATGGTAAAGCTCAGATTTGAATTCATCAAAGAAGAGCGACGATTTCAGGCTGCTATGCGTACGCATGCATGTCGTCCATAGGAAAATCAGGAAAACTGGCGAATGTTGTCGTTCGAATAGCACTCTCCGTCGTTATGGTAATCAGCGGCGGCATTTTCGTCTTTGTGTTCCAACGAGCAAGGATGAAGTTGAACTTAACTGCCAAAACCAAGGTGAGCCATCCACTGGGAAGTAATACTTGATCTCGACACGATTGGAGTGCGGTCTCGCACATGCCTTAGTTTTAACCTACATTCATTTTACCTGCAAGTCGTCGTAGGACGCAGTAAGCGAACGATCAGATCGTATGCCTGATCGCAAGTGCAAGCAAAACAGCATAGCTTTGGCGACGCTGACTTGGCTAACTTTGTACCTGAATGCGGTTAAGCTAAGTTCTTGCCTAACCATACCGTAACTGCTTTTGGCTCAGGCTGACCTCCTTAGTGGTTTAACCTAGTTATTGGCTTACTCGGCTTCGTAGAGCAACTTTTTGACGCGTTAGACCTAGCGCCAATATAGCCATGTACTGAAGACAGCTCGGCGCCCAGTGAATTTGGCGCCATCACTCATTTGCTGCCTGATTTTGCTCAATTCCGCTACGTACAACAATCATTTTGCAGATAAACTACTGCGTGAAGTACATATTCGTTCTACGCGCGTCGGTCAGCGTTCTTGGCGGCGCGTCCGAAATGATTACGGCCCATGTTGTAAGTCGGTTTTGGGCCAAAAATTGAACGTTACTTTACATTCCAGACAGGTGAGAAACTGGCTTCTTTTATTGGACCCTACGCCACTCTTCTCACATCCACAGAGACGTTCCTCTCAGCGTTGGTCTACTTTTTGCTCTTTATGAGAAGAGAAAAGAAGATCTTTGTGTCCGCTAGTCCAACGCTGCCGATGAAATGAAGCTATGCGAACAGACGCAGCTGGTGACTAAAGCGAGCACACGTCATTCTGAGAATCGAGTGTCAGCTGTTCACAACGGTCAGCTGCTAAGACGATTTGTATTTTGTAACATGACTGCGATTGTGATAAACGAAAGTAAACACGAAGACGGGGGTGTGTCATAGTTTACGTCGAGCTCAGCTTAGGCATAGTTTAACGTTCTATTCGGGCTTGCCAGGGTTCGCAGTTCACATAGGATTGCCGGGGAACCGCTTAGCACTACAAATTGGGCAATTTTGATGTTTTGTTACAAGTTGTTCCTCTATATAGCTGTTATTGCGCTAGTGGTTCGCGGCCATATATCATGATTCCGAGTGCAGGTGAAAACTGGCCTCAAAGTCCAATCATTGTCGGTAATAGGGTGAATTGTGGACATCGATGCAGTAGCTCGTTACATCACGTTTTTCGGCTTAACAACGCTTCGTTCGAAGAATCCCTACAGAGGCCTGTAAACATCTGAGAAACAGTATGTCAAGCTTGAGACGAAGCCCAGTGCATCACGCTGTTCTAAAATTGGACATTAAACTGTTGTCAAACGTTCAGTGATCCACAATCGACTCACAATCAGCGGAGAAATAACTCCTTCGTCTGTTTTCCTGCTTTTTATGCCGTTTAGACTGAAAGTAATAGTTGTGGCTTGAGCTACAGAAAGCTCAAGGGTCTGAGTTGCAACCCTCGTGTGGCGCTAGGAAGATCGCGGACAAAATGTGCAAAAAGACAAAGATGCGGATAACTTAGCTTATCTTTACTTTACTTTACTTAACAATCCTGATTTTGGCCTACGCAGTATGGTAAGCCAGCTAGGCAAACCCTGTGGCAGCGCCTTGGCGTAAGCCTGAGGCAGCTACAGTATGGGAAGTCGCAAGACCAAGTTCCGACTATAACACAAGGAGAAAACGCTTAGCTAGGCAACTTGAAGCAGGGTTATTCTCATTTTTAAGGTCTACTGCGCCATGCAAAGTCTATGTCAACTCATCAGATGTCCGGACACGCACTAGAACGGGTCCTTTTGTTGTTGGGTCTATTTTATTGAGTCCAATGTTAAACGCGGATCGTTTATTAGAATTGCGCAAACGCAACAATCAAAATTATAAATTTTGTTTTCTTCGGATCCAATTATTCGTGAGATGATGACACGAAATTGCAGGTGCCTTGAAAGCAGCTATTGTCTTCACTACCGTTAGATTGGTTGCTCCATCACATCTCCATTTTGTCGGAATTTCTTTGCCCAAATTCCTGTAGAGCGCACGCAGCAGAGCTTGTCTGTATTTCTTGAAAATCCAAATCACAGTGATGCACATGATTGAGCCGTAGTTCACCAGGATCAGAATGCTAACCATGCAGACCTCATTCGAAAGGTGAAAATCGTGGAAAACGATCATCGCGACAAGAGCCAGGAACGGCAGTCCACCGAGAGCGATAGGAATGCCAGAAAGGATTATCAGATTCCACAGGAGAACTTTTTGCATTTTGAGGGTCGTTGCTCCGATGATCTTTCGATTTTTGTGCATTCGATGGAAGGAGAGACCAACAAAGCTGACTAATCCGACTAGGATGAATAGAAGAAAGCCGAACAAAACAGAAACAATGATATTCCGCTCAGGACCGTCAGGAACAAAGCAAAACAAGTTGTGCTTGTTGCGTTCATCGGTTCCTCCGGGATAATCCACAGCGTTCAAGGTCCAATTCTGATAGATCGCCATTCCGATAGCGGAGAGCGCAACATGGAGCAGAATACAGTAGGCGTAGCCCCAATTCGAGTTGATTTTCGTCACCATTTTGTAACAAACAATGGTCATGAAACGGAATTGAAACGAGAGAAATAGCGCAATGGCGACGTTGATGATTGCGAGCAAGACTAGCCCGAAGAGCACGTGGCCAAGGACTTCGCTGTCTTGGAAGAACAGGCCTATCAGGCCGTCCAGTCGGAAGCAGACAATCGGTAGCAACGGGTAGAAGTGCGCAACGGCGAAAATCAAATTTGCAAAGAAATTCCAAATCATTATGTTGAGTAGGAAGCGAGCGAAGATCTTCATGTGCTTTGGCGTGTTTTTGTGGATTACGGTAAAAGCGATGCAGTATACCACAACGCTGACCAGAGAACAAGCATCTAGAATGCGATTGAAGACCGTAGTAAGCATGGAATTGGACATGGGCCTGTGAAACAAATGGAGAGAGCGCGAGCGGCGATATGCGAGTCAATTTGTATCAATTGGAATAAACAATCAGGTCACTCAAAGAACTGCGCAATGACTTTTTTGCCGTTGATTACTACAATTTTAGTCAAAAAACGTTACAAACACCAAACACCTTGGCAAGTTCAAACTACGCCATGACTAAGCGAGCGACATTACATTCTTTGGACAATTCCTGTGTTTTTTTGGTTTCTGAACAAAAGAGAACTTTGCCGTTATTCAAGAGCAGCTGAGGCTCATTAACGGTGGTAGTGGGTCAGACAATCACTCATCCGATGACCGGTCGAAAATTCGAACGTGTAATTACGAAAAGAGTGATGTGGCGGTTCACTGTCAGCCAGATGTCAAGGGTGCTATCAGACAACTCAGACAAGAGCGTCTCCAGCGGATATCAATCGGGCTCAGAAGCCTGTGCCATTGCTGAGCCTCCATCCAAGGAAACACCAGAACCCGCCGTGTCGCCTCTACCTTCGGAGCATCTCTCACTGTGTGAATCAGTCGATATAAAGATTAATCTGTAACTCTAATTGCCTCTTTTGATTTGTTTTCATTCACGAATGCATGACAAGGGCGTCCAAGCGTGGACACTTTTAATGGTATGGTGACGCGGGTGCTCCGAATGTATTAATCGCCTCCAATAAGCAAAGGTTATATTTGAGAGAAATTCTGAAAGCTTTCTCATTCGGCAGTAACAGCAGTCACATTTCCGCCAAAAATGCAAGAAATCCCAATAGAGGTTTGATATCCCTAATGTCATTTGCTAACGCCACTTGTTGACGTCATTATATAGACACTGAAAACTGTTCTCGTTTGTGTTTAGATCTTTGTGATGACGTACAGAGCCTTCACTGCGACAATGTTTGTTTGGTCCAATGAGACATACGAATTCATCGGAGTTGGCTAAATTTAAAGTTGAATTTATTTTTCTTACGTTTTTAGTAATATTCGATGATGATGCCTAAGTCTATAAATAGCCAATCTAATGTCCAACTAAATCACAAAGTCTGTGAATGACGTCAACAATTGTCGTCATCGGATTCTGAATATGGTAACTATATCCAAATATATCCAAAGCTCGAAGGTACCCATTGTAATACCTTGTGTGAAGCTGCTTTGCTTGCGTCAGCAGAGAGGATCGATCGATGCTCAGATGCTCGGCTACTCGCCGTAATCGAGAACTCCCGCGACGCCATGAGCTATGCTCACCGTCCAGAATAGACCTTGTACAATATCCAGGTTAAGCATTCGGGGACAAGTGCTTCAGATGAGGGATGAAAGACCTGGTCATCAGTATAGCGTACAATTAGCTCCCGTCACAGTCTTTCAGGTTTATGCTGAAGGTTAGGAACGAGTCTTTTCAAACTCGTCGTTTCATTATTACAAACTCCAATACATATTTGCATTCAAAACAGATGATTCCATGTGTCTGTGTCGTTTCTAAAACTCAAAATGAGCGCAAATCGCGTTCTCTAATAAACTCACTCTTCTACTTCTCTCCGAGTTATCTCTTTTCGTTGGTTGAAAAGCGCCAAAAACGGGACCGACTGAGAATTGTTCACACCGTAGCTCGCTACACCCACGACTCTATCATTTCTGGAACGAAACGACCAAAACTCTAAATTTGACAACTTTGCGTTCGTTACCTGAAATAGTAAATGTTGAAATGATCGCTGTCAACATCGCCTTTCAAGACATAGTCGCTTAGATCAGTCGCGTAGCCAGCGAATCGCACGGGAACGCCGAAGAACAGCGACCAGAAGAAGGGAGTCGTCAGCATTTTGACCTTTCGTCCTGCCAGAATCTTGCCGACAGTTTGCCCGTGCATCTGCGCCATTTGATAGTGCTGAATGTTGACTGGATTCGCAAGTCCGGAGAAGTACGGTAGCGGAAACGCACAGCAATCGCCCATCGCGTAGACGTCCGCGACGTTCGTTTCGAAGCTCTCGTTAACAGGAATGAAACCACGCTTGTCGAGCTCAATGCAGCCGTTTCTGAGGAACTCAGTTGATGGAATCATGCCAATTCCGGCTATAATAACATCGGCTTCTAGGCAGCGGCCGTGTTCAAGACGACGCGACTGAGAACGCCTTTGAAGCCCTCGACGCTTTCAACCGAGCATTTCGTGAGAATTTCCACGTTGTTCTGTTGAAAAAGCTTCAGAACTGCGTTGCCGATGAACGGACCCATCGTTCTATTCAACGGCACCGTATCATTACCGATTACTGTAACACTTTCGGCATCTTTGCTCCAAAGCGCCGCAGATTCAAGGCCTGAAATTCGAGTTTTGGGCGGTTTTTTCCCGCCAAAACGTACCAATGAAAGACGCTCCGATGACGACGACTTTCTTGTCTTTTACGTGCACTCTAGTGTTGTCGTCAAGCTGGCGTATATAGTGAATTCCCTTAAGGTCATGTGCGGCTAGAGCGAGCTTCCTGGGGTGACCGCCAACAGCCACAACCAACTTTGAATAATCGAAAGTTTGGCCGTTTTCCAGCTTGATTTTCTTATCCTCGCTGTCGATTGTTGTAACGATTGAGTTGAGCCTTAATCAAACATTTCAAACACTAGAAACTACAGTATCCCACCGTATATCAATGTGATGTTTCCTGTAGAAGGCAGCATCGCGGTAGCAAATGCTCTCCGGAGACGCGTTTTGCATTTTTGTGAGCAAACGCGATCGTACGGTAAGTACTTCTCAGCCGACAACATCAGAATCCCGCCACGATAGCCCTCTTGTCGCATGACTTCGGCGCAAATCTGCGCTGACGGTCCGCCACCCACGATGACAATTGGAGCGCGTTGCACAAGCGCCTGCGGTGGATACATGTGCTTTATGCGTTTGAGGACTTCAAACTGGGTCTTGTCCCCTAGCAGGTAGACGTGGCCATCGGAGATTTTGGTCTGAAACGCTCAATTCTTGCTAAAAAATCACATGTTCGGTCACCTCAAAAGCCGGAAGACAGTCGAGGCCCGGATAGTCTTCTATATCACCGGTTTTCATGTCAAAACACGCGCCATGATAAGGACATCGCAGCTTGCCATTGGCATAGGTTCCCAGTGACATTGGCGCGCTGAAATGAGGACAAATTCCGCCAATTGCCATGAACGTGCCGTTGTCGTTGACAACAACAATTGCTTTCTCTTTGACCATGAATTCTCGAAGTCTAAAATGACTCTCAGAGTGGCTGTAATCTAGTAAACTTGCTCTCCATTCTTCATTTCGTCCACTTTGCACAATTTCTCAATGTGAACATTGTTGTTCTGGTGTTTTGACGGAGACGGACACGCAGGAAAGGAATCTAAACACGTTAAAACTCAAGTTTTTAAGGTTAATAAACTGAAACTCACCGATTTCTGCTCTGTACATGCTTAAAGTGAAAAACAAAAGTCTGAAATGGAACTGAAGAATACGGTAACACTGGTGATTGATTAGCTGTTGTATGCGTAGAGCAATCGGCGCACAGGGCAGAAAGATTAGATTTAAGCATCCGCGACCAAAATTCAGAAAAATTGAATAAAACAAGTTAATTGTAAGTATGCGAGCGTCCGACTGACTTCCCAACCTACGCTTAGGCGGAGTCATCAATAACTGGAATGACTTGAACTTCAATAGCAAAGTTTAACAATAAGAGGCACAAACGAAACAACTGTTTTCGCCCGGTTTTTTAATTTGAGAACGATTTTTGCACTTGCAGCAGCGCCATGCGCAGAACGCTGCTGCAAGGGTTTTACCTCTTTATTGAAAAATGAAAGAAAAACTTCAAGCAAACTCGAAAAACTCGCCTGATTAGGTCAGAAGAGCATGGCTGAGCCGGAGAGTCGTAGATATAGCGCCGTTGGAGCGGGCTAAGCCGAAGAGAATAGTGTAAGCACAATTTTAGCGCCTTGACCTTCATCAAGCGCATTTTGAGGCCAGAGAGAGCGCGGTTTGTGTAAAAATCAAGTAAAAAGGCGCGAAATGTCGTGTCTCTGAGAATGCGTAACAAGCGCAGTCCACGAAGGATAAAACCAACGTGTTTCTTTTCACAAAAACAGAATTTAATTGGAAAAACTTGATTTACACCCCTGCGACAAACCATAAAAGACAATAACACCAATTTTCGCAAGACTAATGGCTTCGTCGAATGAAAAAGTCGTGTTTTCTAGTCTATATTTTATGGCCTCGCAGACACACACGTCACAGCATCTGGCTTAGTAGCCTCACAACAGGATGCATTCAAAATAGCTAAACTTTAATGAATAAAACATGCTCAAACGTTAATATCCAATTCTAATGCAAATGCGTTGTTGGTCGTACGTCCGCTTTTCAGCGCAATTGATTTGATTTAACGCATTTATCACGATGGCAATAGGTGCTCTCCGGTGAAGTCTCAGACCTAAATTGACAAGTAGAGTTGTTGCAGTCAGGTTACTGGTGTGGAATAATTGGAACGGAATAAGCGCTGCTTGTTTTCTACGATGTCTGCAAAGTGAGTGAAAAGCCACTGTTGGGCTAGTCGCTGTTTTATCCCGGCGGTCACGTCGTATTGGTTGGTTTCCAGCGGATTTAACGTTTTTTGTTGATTGTGAGCCAGTCGTTATCCACTCCACTCAAACAACTGAATTTCCTCAGTTATCCCACAATTAGAAATGGGTAAAAATACGCCAGCGTTGCTGTTTCAGAGCTTCTGGGCTGCGAGGAGAAGAAAACAACTTTACATCTGATGTCGCATTCGTCTGAAATTGCCGCCTCAAAATTGAATGTCGCATTACGGAAAATGCGCGGTAAGTGCCGAAGCGCGCCGTTGTGTGTGGTCTTACTGGGATTGCCAAGTTGCACCGTGTCAGTGGTGTTTCTCCAGAAGAAGGAACGCGAGGCCGAGAGTCCAGGTGGATTGTAGCTAGGCGAAGTCAGCAGATCATCATGTTTTCTTCTTCTTTTCGATTCAGTTTTAAGACGACAATAGCACCCTTGACATAGGACTGTCCGCAAACCACCAGTCTGGCTTAAACTTCTATGTACGACAGCCACTGAACCCAAGTGAAGTGCATTTATCACAGCTTAGTCACCTCATAGCAAAGCAGCGCTCAGCAAAATACCGTAAAGTGCAGAAAACGTAGCCAAAAATAAATTTGCGTCTTCAATCATGCTCGCTCATCTTGTGTCAACGGCGTCCTGCCGTTTTTCGCACTCGGTTTAGCCACATCCCCAGGATACAAATCGAGCATCAATCGAAGAGCGATCGTAGACAGAAACAACGATACGTAGCCCAAGAGGATAGCAATGATTGGTTTGAAGTCATCGGGTTGCACAGCGTGCGTCACAAACCAGACGTAGTACTGATATCCCAGGTTGTACCATGGTCTAAAGAAGCGTCAGCTACAGTATGACAATGCAAGTCAATCAACTTACAAGACGCCCACAACAATGATTGCGGTCTTCAAGATGGTCAGCGCGGGACTGCGAGACGGATCCAAATCGCCGATCGCCTTCAGCACGTACGCAAGCGTGATAAAAGCGACGATCATAATAATCGCACGAATTCCAGGACGCTCGTGCATTTCAAAGTGAACGAACACGCACTGTCGCAATGTTTTACTGTAGCTAAAGTACCGTATGCTCTCGGCAGCAGCAGCTAGAAAGGCGATTCCAAAGCAGAAAAACGGATTTAGTGGATGGATGGATCGCCAAGGCGAGCGATTATGCTTGTACTCGGAGTTGCAGCTCTTGCAGCTCAGCGCCCAACAGATCGGCATGATGACGCACAAGTCTTTGTGAAAGCAGAAGAGGAAACTCTGAAATGAAACATCAAGAGAACAGAGGCATCAACAGAGGCATTGGCTATTACAACCCCTGGCTGCCAACTATGCTATTATGTTCATGGATGGTCAAAGTCTTTGGTATTTTCGCGTCATTCGGATGTTATGAGAGCGCTTCGCAACCTCAAATAAACCGAAAACAACCCAGTTTTGAGTGAACGCAGCGGAAAAACAAAGAAATTGTCATCGGCGAGTCTGGCAACTTTATTCAATGTTCCCTCGGGGTCTGGCATTACAACGTGGGAGGCGCGGAGGTCATACTCCGTTCCAGTGTCCAAACAGCCAAAAACAGACCGAATTTCGGCCCAATTTAAACTGTTTTCGATGTATTTTCCCGATGCTTCAGCTGAAATATCGGTTTACCTGATCAGTACCGCGGCCGTGAAGACCTCTCATGGCAAATAGAATAACGAAAAAAGCTATAAAAAACGCGGGTTTCGTCACAAAACTCCAAAATCAAATCACCAGGTAAGCCAAAAATAATTTGGCACTGCGGTAGTGTACAAGGCTAAAGCCTAACACATTTACAGTAGGCCTTGTCTGGTAACTTTCTGGGTTTTTTCATGTTAAATAATTGGCAGAATCACTTAGCTCGGTTTTCATCGATTCACTACCATACAGTCACAATTATGTAGCATGTTTGTGCTGCCAACTTTACTTTTCTAATCATTTCAATTGCTTTACATCCCAATTTCATCCTCAGCGCATCATAGTGAGAACAAACACAACAAATGAGGCGCAAATCATCAATTAACAGCCATCTATCGAACCCGAAAGAACCGGTTCTGCTGGAACTCAGCGCTGCGCCGCGTCGTTTCTTTATCGTTGTTTCTCAACTAGATTGTCACATTGGAGACTTGAAATCTCCCGATTTTTAAGTAAGTTTTCGTTATAAATATGGAATTTTGCTTGGCAAATTCTCATGTTCAAGACAAACCTGCAATCGACACCAAGTCTGTGCGTTGCCGTCGAAGAACGTCCAGAACGGCGAACCACTCCAAATGCTTGTCAAAAGCATAGGGAACATGACAAATGTGAGAAGAATATTTGTTCTGCAGAATACCAAGAAGAAGAGTCGATGAAACGAATCGAGCTGGGTCCGTTTGTAGCCTAGCGCCGCTATGTTGAGAGCCAAACTCAGAGCCGGCAGCAGAATTGAGGTTATGCCCAAAACTGGGAAGGGATGCTCTTTCCCGCCACTCATCGTGTTGTGAAAGAAGGAAACAGCAAGGGCCACGGGGAAGTGACGACAGCCGCAGAACGAGCACTGAACCAAAACACGCTCGTCAATCGATGTCAAGGCCAACAACAAATGACGTCATCCCGGGTAGAATGGAAGAAAAACATTGTTTGCGACGTTTTGGAACTCGTAACCAGCGCGGTGAATGGCCTGCCCACGATTTAATATTACAACTGGGGTCTGTTGAAACTCTAAAATTACGGAAGCAGGACAACTTGGCGACGCCGACTTGGTGCCGGGCAAATAGGCGCCAAGAATCTGTGACCTGGTTAACTTTGAGCCTGATCGTAAGGCGCTTTAGATTTGTTCTTGTCTAACCATACCGTAACTGCCTAGGACTTAGTATGACTGTCTTGGTGGTTGAGCCTAGTGATTGGCTTACCAGGCTCCTTAGAGCACCTTTTAGACGCGTTTGAATCATTAAACCAAAGTGGCATAAGTGCGATGGAATCAAACGAGGAGTCTGAAAGCGAATGCCAAGAGGCCATCAGCTCCGCCGGTGAGGTCATTAGCTTTGATAGTCAGATGTTTGGGAATGAACCGCCAAAAGTTGAATTTTTATGGAACTGGCACCAAAACATCCATGTACCAAAATCAGTGGGCACCAAGTTGTCCAGCGCCAAGCCGGCAACGCCAAGATGACACGTACCGTAAAATTACAGTCTAGAGCACCATTTTAAAACCAAAATCTAAATCTAAATGATCTAAAAAAATTTGTTTCAGAGATCTTCGTTATTGTTGAACGTTTAAATCGAGGTGCTTGAAATCAGAAAATTTTTTCATCTAACAAGCCCCAAACACCCCTCCATCATCCGCATTTTCCCTTAATACGCTCTATGTGTGTTTGGATGGGTTGAACCCGAATTGTAGTTTGGAAGGAATGCTGAAAACGATTGTACAAGTATTTAAATCAGTGTCGCCGAAGTCGCAGGTTAATCGCAGGACGTATCGTCGTCTAAGCAAGATCCGGACGGCTTTTCACAGCACGGACTTTTACATATCCATCAGATAGACCCACAAGCCTGAATAGGCAAAGTTGTCATGGACGGCCAACTTTGGCGTTGAGTCGCTCAATTTCGTTTTTTGCCGTCTCTTGCCGATACACAATCCTCGGGTTTATGCTCTTTACATATTTGAGGTAGATCAACGGTCAGTCTGAAACACGCTAAAAGACCAAAAATAGCTGGTCAACAGTTGTATTGGGCAGAGGCTACTGGAGCTGTAGTGGAAAAAAGGCACTTTACCAAGCAAGGGTAAAGTGCCTTTTTAGTTCAATGGCTAGTCGGATTAAACTTAACTTCCTTAATCTACCCATAGGAGATGCTTTGAAACTTGGTGATTATTCCAAACACTCCAAATAAAATGTTTCTTGAAATGTCCGTTTAACAGTAATTCGTGGTTTGCTGTGATTACTGTATTCCAGTGTTTACGCATTTGACCGTTGTATGAACGCCTATCTTCTAAGAAATGAGCAGAACCGGCATTAAAACGAGTATATGTGCTCAGTTCGGTCAAGATTAAGTCAAGCTTCATCCAAACTCCAGTTATCTGGTCAATTTCAGCTTATGACGGGTAAAACTGTTATTAATTGCCTCGCAATTGCGGCTTTCCTAAATTTTGGAAAATTGTATGATAAAACGCACTTTTTCTTGCTGCAAAATTCGTCTCTTTGCATTTAGCGTCACCTCTCTCACGGTTGCCGTTTACACGTTTTTACGCTACAATTTCCGCTTCAACTGACTGAACTGACTGAACTGTTCGTGGATTGCCAAAGACTTGATGTAATTGATATCTTTGCGGACTTAGCCTTCCGTGTTTTCAGTGTCGTTTTTTGTTTGCGCTGTTTTCAGGGTCTTTCGTTTTACGCGCTGTATAGTTTGAGGCAAAAAAATTGGAGAGGAAAAAAGTTGTTGTCGCGTGTCAAAACACCTCGCACGTCATTTGTAACCTTCGTGTTGTTTTTGAACTTTTAGCTCGGAATGGACATACGAAGCTTGTTGTTCCCTTTAGCTCAGGACTTACGTTTGCATGAGTGGATTCAGACCTTTAAGTGTAGCAAAAATATCGTGTCTTTCATAAGCGCTTAGATGCAGGCGCTCAAACTGAGCCTAAGTTTTGCACCAACTGCAATGGTTTGTCTTTTGTAGGGAGGAGCACTGCCCACCCTTGTGAAGATCCCGAGGAGAGAACAGCTAGAGCTAGAATCTAGATCGGCCTCAATAAAAATTATTGCGACATTAATCAGGTCTCTGCTAGATAATGGTAGCGTGGCGCAGCACCTAGTCGTCAGACCCGCCGCGCAAAAGCTGCACGGTTTCGACCTTTTTTGAGTTTTCGATTTTTCCTGGATGAAAAGGCCAATTTTGACTATCAACACGTTCGCGTGTTGAGAGTAAAGCTTCTAATGGAGTTTTGCTTTTGATAATTGCTTTTTTCACAGAGTGTTTCTGATGGTAGTGCATGATGAGTATTCACTGCATTCCTGCTTCCGTGTGTACGAACGTCTTCATACATAGTTGACGGCCACCTTCAAAACTAAACATCAAGCCCAGCGCTCGCGTAATTAAATCCTGTTGTTTTGATTGTTTAGAGTTGCGTGATATATGAGAAATTAAAAGCAAGACGCAGCGAGACACCGCAATTTCAAACAGCGTTGTTTTGCTACGATTTTCGACTAAATAAAGCCGAAGCAGGAGAACTGGGCGCCAGGACAGTTCGGCGCCAGCATCGTAGAGCTTCACATGACGATAACTAAGCTGAGTTGCTCGCTAGGCCTAGCTTAGGCTGACTGGCTTAGTCTGGCTAGGCTTACTGACTGGCTTTTATTCTAGTTGTCTGGTATACCAGGATTCGTAGAGACATGGAACTGAATCGTTCTGGCGCCGAGTTTTCAAGTACCGCAATAAAGCATGTGTGTATGTTTTGGCATTGGAGCTTCTAGGATGCGAGCGCTGGCCAGGAGAGGTGCACGTAGACAATTCCGACCGGTTATCTGATGAGTGACCGTCTGAGCCACTCCCACTGAGCCACGGCGGCTCTCGCACAAAGATAAGTTAACGTTCATAACGATTTTGGAAATCCAATTTTTTTCTTTGTTTGCGCTGTTTTCAGAGTTTTTTCTTTTTTTTGCGTTTGACGCAAAAAGTGGAGAACACGGATTACGAAAAAAGGGTATTGTCGCGTGTCATAACACCTCCACGTCACTTATGACCTTTGTTACTTGTCTTGTTGTTCCGCTCAGAATGGACATACGAAGCTTGTTTCATTTAGCTCAGGACTTACGCTGGCATGAGCGGATCCAGACCTGTGTCTTTGATAAGCGCTCAAACTGAGCCTAAGTTTTGCGCCAACTTTGCATCTGACGCTTGTCGTTTCATTTAGCGATAATTCTAAGGTTTAGAACTCACGCACACAAGAGCGGATCCAGATCTTTCGTTGCCGCTGTTGCCGGAAAGAGCGGGAAATCAAACTCGGAAACACATTTATGGCTCTAATTCGATATTCTACTGCCTATTATACCAAAGACGTGATTGAATGAGCACATTTCTGTCCTTGAATACATTTAATTTTTGAATGTTGGGTTTTTGAGCGCGTTGCGGGACCATTGGAATCAAAATCTTCGTTTCTTGATTGTCGTCAAGTCCAGAAACCCACATGGATCCTCCAAAAACGAGCAAAAGAACCAATCTAATTACTTCTCCGTATAAGTCTCTTGTTTTTCCATGTTCACACTGTTTTCAGAGTCTTTCAACAGTAATAGTAATACGCGTTGTTTTTGCAAATTACCATCGCAAACGCGGAAGACGAAAACTGGAGAGCGCGGATGAGGAAGGGAGGTTGTTGTTGTCATCGCCGCACGTCTAAACAACTCGCTCGTCACTAGTGAATTTTATTCTCCCTCGTGCTGAATAATTATTTGAATTTTTGTTTTTTGACTTTTTCGATCTCAACGCTCATAAGATAGTAACTTTAGCTAACAATTCTGATTTGCTTTGTCGTAAAAGTGTCGCCCGCCGGTTTGTCACCAAAATGCGTGAACTTTTAGAGTTTGCTCTAAGCTGACCATGAGTAAAGCTAGCTTGCCAGTCATCGTGGGAGCTAATTTGATATTAGGGAATCAAAATCAGCTTTCTTTTCGATTTGATTGTTTTTTAAAAGACCGCGCCTCGACAAGCGCCCACAATCCGGGGTAATATAGAGACTGAGCTGAAGCTTCGCGCCAAGCTCAGCTTAATCATAGCTTAGTCTTTTAGATTAGCTTTGCGGCCTACTACACGGCACAGGACGCAACAACTACGATAACCATGGAAACCGCAGGTCGCCTGACTGCACAGATTTGACCCAGCCGACCCAAATCTATGCTGACCCAACACAAAAGAGACTACACCACCAGGCGACGAGCTCAGACAGCGCGCACAACAGACAAACGCACTGCCAATGAGCCACCGCGCGCATATTTTCGAGACTTTGAAATGTCTTATTGTCTCTGTCTCACTGTTTCATGTCTCAGATATCTTATGTTGCGATGAAGCGGTTGTTTGTTGGAAAAAACCTTCGTTAACCAAATACAGTGGAACGAAAGGGAAGTATGTCAGCTTTCGTAACTGTGCGAATATGAAAAAGTGTTAGCAATTTGCGCACGCTGCAGTTCAGTATTTAAAATTCAAAATTAAAGGTTGCTTAAAATCACAGTAAACAAAGGCGCCGATTGCGCGCGCTCCACCGTTTATACTGTTAATAGCCGGAGAAACCAATTGAACTGAATCCGAACTTTTTATTCGATTATGATTTTCCGAATTTCCAATTGGGAGCACATTATGACCGTGTTAAAACATGCGTTTGCTTCAGTGCGCAGAGCGTCTGTTGAGTCTTGCTTGTTTTAGTAATGTTTTCACTCACCGCTTTTCTATTGAATGTGTTTCTTATTTGAAGACAAAAAATTCTGTTTTCACTTCCGCACTTCTTCATGCGTGGCTAATGCGAGGCACTCGCCCTCAAAGCATCCAGCGGCCGATGCGGACATGTGACTATAGTGCACCCGTAAATGTTTTTTCGTCAAATATGACATTTTATTTGCAATAAACAATTCGCTCCTCTATTTAACTGTGATTGTAATAAGCTACCCTAAATATTGAATTTTGAATACTCAATGGAGTGCGCGCAAATTGCAAACACATGAATCACGACGGTTTTCATATTCGCACAGCTTAACAGCGCACTGTCACTGTTAAGCTGTGAAAACTGACATAATTTCCATTGCATTCCATTTTGATAAGTTGCTCAACTTTGCTTCTTGCCTACGTTTTAACGTCTCTTATGATGCCGGAAAAAAACACCATACCAGTTTTCGCTTATTATATAGGGGCGATTTGGGTGATCAAACAGATCACTGACGTGAAAATCTTCTCGTCACAAACAAAATTTTTTAACATTTTTTATTTCCACATTTCTGAAGTCTCTTCTGTATTTAGAGATACAGATTCTTGATTTGACGTTCAAATCTCGACTTATTGTTATCGTTATCGACTTATCGTACAAATAACATTTCGGTCTAGAGTTCATACCGTTAAAAATTAAAATTTCTTATTTGCGACAATTTTGCGAGAAATCTGCGACAATTTCCAAAAATCGTAAAAAACGTAATTATCAGGCTTTTTGGCGTTTGCCTACTTCAAAAAACTCTGAAAGCTACTTAGTTCTAGCATTTACGGCCATGATTATGACGTCCAAGGGCTGTCAATCTTGCTTCCTGTCACATCCCTCGAGGAGTCGTGAAATTGCCGGAACGTTGCTCATAGTTCAAACTCACATTCCGACCACTCAATTATGACAAATATTCCATTAGCTGAGCCGGTGCTTTCCGGCTGCAACAATTCGCAGCCGCCAATATCGCGAGCATCCGGTGCTCTAGCACATTTTAATGAATCCCTCCTCCTGCGCACCAGTAGCAGCTTGCCAGCGCTTTCACTTTTGAGCTGTGCACGGCCACATCGTAGCTGCTTTGCGGACTTGGATTCATTACTACTAATAGGTGCTTCTATTTTAGTTTCGCTTTGGAGCGGAAGTTGGGCGTACAATTTAATTAGCGCTGAACACTCGCTCGTTCGTTCCGCCGCAAAAAAAACTTTTGCGGGAGGAGGACACGCGTATGATTTTTTAGGGCGGAAAGGCCGTTTGCGTGCAATATCGCGTATTGAACTCATTCGACGGCCGTTTAATTGTTCGCCAAGAGTTTTGTTATTCGGGTTTCAACTCACATGGAAAATTTAATTTCATGGTTTAATGCGTGCGTTGTCCTTTCATTTGTCGGTCGGAACTCTGGAAAAGATGGACTTTAGTCTATTTAGTGTTGAATTCGGTTACCAATGAGATGAAACTAGCAGACCTTAGGCTTCGTATGAGACTAGCCATACTGTAACTGCCTCAGGCTTAGGCCTAGGCGCTGCCGTAGGGTTTGGCGCATGGCGCAAGCTAGGGCTATTACTTTCAGTAGTCTAAACGGCATAAAAAGCAAGAAAACAGGCAAAGATGTTGCTTCTCCACAGACTTTGAGTCGATTGTGGATCATTAAACTTGACTCCGATCCAATTTGACAACAGTGTGATGCACTGCGCTTGGTTGCCAATGAGATGAAACTATGACGCAGCAGACGTTAGGCTAATACCGGCCTTAAGCTAACTCGTTAGGATTGACATCAAAGTGGTTACTGAAAGTCACATTTCAGCCTAGCATTAGTCTAGTGCATTTTGATGCATTTTAATGCTCCAAAACGCTATTTGAGCGAAGAGAAATCGAGCAAGTGAAAGCGGAACAATTGCTATTAATTTTTTGTACTTGGATTCCTGAAGTGAACTTTTGCCTATTTTAAAATTGTACGCTTCACTTTGTCCACCTATAATGCCTAAGCAACCTACACGAAAGGCGCATACAGCAGCCCGAGCTACTGCGCCTCTTTGAAAATCGAGTAATTTGTGTGTTCCGTTTCCTTTTTAGCCGTTCAACAACTTCTCATGGTTGAGCTTGTGGCCTAAAGCGAACACGAGCACAAACGCACTTTTCTACTTCCAAATTCCTCATTTCAAAACAAAATATTTAAGCAAATTTATGTTAAGTCAGAAAGTGCGTCCAATTCAACATTCGCGCATCTAGCAAAGAGTATTAAGTAGTTGTTGTTTACACTGAAAGACTCGAGACAACTCGCTGTCGTCAAGTTGCCTCCGAAGTCTTCTGCAAACCAGGAAGTCGAGAAAAGGTAATTTAAATTCAATTTTTAATGAATCCACAGAAGCAGGGCTTTCGATTGAGGCCGGATTGCCGCGTTCTGTTCATTCTCATCAAAATTCACAAACTTTTTAATACCGACGGCGTCTGCCACGCTCGCAAGTGAATCTACTTCGAGGAGAACTCTCGGATTATGACCATTTTGGGCTCAATCGATAGTCCAGAATAGTTAAAGCGTGTGCACAATGCGCGGTCTGATATGCTAATGCAAGTTAAGCAAATAGGCAAACCCTGCGGCAGCGCCTGCGCCTACGCCGGAGGCAGCTACGGTATTGTTAGCCTAGATTTCGGTCGAAACTCACTTTAAGATGTGTGCCAATCAAGTAACTCGGCTATGCTAGCCACGGTATGACAAGACTGAGTCAAGGCCCTAGTGTATTACTGTATGTGCTCACTGCCGGTGGCGACTTGTCTTGCCGGGAGTAATCTCCCAGTAGCTTGACGGCGAGTTCTCCTTCTGCAAGCCTTGCTTGCCAGAGCAACTCTATGGCTGCGCCTACAACATAACAAAATTTCGAAAACTTGCGATTCATCACGAAACCTTAACTTTGTTTGTTTAGACAAATGAAGCCTTTTCTGCCGATCACGATTCTTATTTTTAGGCAAATTTAATCGTAATTCTAAAAGGATTTCGTTTTGTACTTTTGAGTGTCAAGTATCACTTCTTTAAGGCGTTTGAGCGGCAATTACACTTAGAATGTGTTAAATTGCACATTTCAAGTGCAGTATTAACTGCTCACCATTCAACCATGTGTGAAAGTCCAGAAACAGCACCTATTATCGGCTCCTGTTAAACTGAAATTAGTTTTCAATTTGTGACCTTTGTAGTGTCATGTTCGATCGTTAGAGCAGCAATAATTAGGCGTTGAACTTTGAAAGTGTTAAATGGCTTCGCCAATGAGCAAATTATAGTCGTGTTAAGCAGCCATCATCACAGAACACTTGTTTGTGCGTTTCTCAGGTAAATCCACCGGCTCGAAATAAGTTGGTGGATTTGAAGGTTGAAAGGAAATCGCCATGACTTTCCTTTCCGACCGGATTTGCGAAATAATACACTTTAAATCTGTATGTTTGCGCCATTCACAGGGATTTCAAGAGACTTGAACTTCCCTGTATTACGGATTATGTTGAGGTTATCCTTGTCTTAAAAAACTTAAAGACATAAAGTGCTCTGGTCGGTTGAGTATCAATAGAGCTTCTGGTTTACTGCTTTGGACCGGAATAATATAGTATACCGGACGGAATACTAGTTCTTTTACATGTTTTGATTGTTTAGCCCGGTCATTCTAGGTCATCACAAGACTCTTGCGCGCAAACCGTTAGCGCTCAGTTTTGCGCGCCAAACCACTTTTTCGGCCGCAAACAGCCGCAAATATTGAGGGGTGCTGAGCGTGCTTTGTCTAGTTTTTTGCTAACCAGGCTTCGTTGGGCGTTCAGGCGTCGCGCCAAGCTCTGCTTAGGCTGCCTTAGTCGTTTAGCCAAGATTGGACGGCGCATTTCGCACGATCTAATAAGAACAACGATGTCGCTGACGCTGATCAGCAATCATTAGGGCCAATTATAAATGAACTCTTGTTCTACAAGCCGTCGTAAGCTATTTAACCGCGAAAGAGTTTTGCCCACCTACGGCAAAGGTAGCCTCTAGGCCTGCCGTACCCACCTTTCTCTGTTAAACAAAACACCTCCTGTCTTTACCTCCTCTATCCACACAATTTCAATGATTGGTGCTTGTACTCAATCTAATCATAAATTAATCATTCAAACGTCTGACACAATTGACTTTCGGTTTCATTTTTGCCTTAAGCCACACGCAACCAATTGAGAATATTCTGTTTCCTCCTCCTCCAGCGGCGGTGGCGTCCAATCTAATTTTCTCTCAGAAATCAGACGTAAACGCCCATTCCAGTGGTGTTTTCAAGAGCGCCTCCGTCGACTAAAAAAACAATACGAACTTGGCCCTTAATTCCATTGTGCCTTGTGCTTCTACTCAAACGACCAAAAACCCAAAATCTTTGGGCTAATTGACGTCGTTGACCTCTGGGGACAACACGTGGCCCAGCGCAAAAAAACACGCCCTCGTTGGTCCTAAATTCTATCCAAGGGTGCCCGGTGCTTTATTTCTCGCCATCTAGTGGCGCAAATAGGACTCTTCACGACATTGTTTTTGTCGTTTTTTTCGCTTTTAAAATTGTCGCGCCCCACACGTGTCCACGTGTGCGTTCATAGCACGTGTTTCAGAGAATGGAACTATTCCTATTCCAGCATGAAGCCTATCTTCAACGCTACAATTGTGCGCTGAGGACCGATAAGGAGTGGAGCTCAATTGCTGAGCGAACGCGACGCTCGGAACGTTATCGATTGCGGTTGGAGTCATCTACGCGGTGAGTGTGTTGGAATGATTGGAATGAAAGGAATTCATCAAGTAGTTTACGCTGTGTTTGAAAATAGCAAAAAACTCAATTTCGAAGAATTTTAATTATTGAGACGGTGGAATAGCAAATTTGCTTTAAACGCAACGAGGACTAGTTAACACGTCAAACACAGTTTTACCAATCAGAGCTGAAAGCAATGTTGGGAATTAGCCAGACGTTGATGAGACTCAAAAACCGCTGTCTATACCGCTGGATGCGGTATAGAGTCTGATTTAAGTGCAAAGTAAAGCAGAACACTGTCTAGTTGAAGGGAAACCGGATTCCTACTCAGGTTAAGAAGCCACTACTCTGCGTTTATCAACTAGTAAACCGGAAAAGCATTTTTCAGTGTAAATCTCGGCTCAAATCTCAGCCGATCCCAACCCCGATTCGGCGCTTTCGTCGGCGATATTTTTTCTTTCAATCCAGACAATTTTTAATTAATTAAATCTAAAAAATCAAGATCAATTGTGGACAGCGCCATAAAGCCAACTTTGATTTGGGTTTGATTTGGGTTTTTGGGCAAAATTGCGTTTCACACAAACACGTTTTATTACTCACACTTTGTTTGTTTTGCTTGTTTTCCGCTTCTGACTGCAAATTACCGTGTGAATAAGCGCCAAGTGTTTTGTTTGCGTATTGGAAAGAGTGCAGATTGTGCGGCGGACAGAGTGAAAGCACCGTAATTTCTTTAGCTGTTCTACGGTGATCAGCGAAAACAAGCAATTTACGCACAAGTTCCTCATCTCGTAATTGTTTCGCTTCTATTCGCGCGCACTTTGCACAAGTTCCTGCTTTGTTTGCTTGATGTGCGAATTGCAAATCAACCGCCCAGAAACAATCGCAGCTGGATGGCGTTGTGCCGCGACAAGCTCTTCCACGAACCGACACGCACTTTTGCTAATGACAACATTTGTTGATCGAAAATTGTGTTTTTGAAACATAATTGAAACTCTTGAGAGTTTTGCAATTCTTCCTCTCGTTTCCCTGGGTTATTGAATGCACGGAAGGGGTTCACAAGAATTGTCACCTTGCCTTTGGTCTTGTCTTTTGAAATCTTGATTTTCATTAAAAATTATAAAAAATGGATCTTATTCTTGTTTGCAGATGAACGCATCCGTTCTGTCA
The DNA here is from genome assembly GCA_007213375.1 of Steinernema feltiae. Classification (NCBI taxonomy): domain Eukaryota; kingdom Metazoa; phylum Nematoda; class Chromadorea; order Rhabditida; family Steinernematidae; genus Steinernema; species Steinernema feltiae. The sequence continues at coordinate 8,991 of MQUG01003828.1, read as the reverse complement.
GAATCGCCAAATCTATGTTCAACAAACGAACACAAATTTAAGACCATCTTTTCTACTTTTCTTGTTTTTTTCTCGTTTTTTTTGCTGTTATTCTGACTCTCACACGTAATTGGAAAATAATGATTCGCGGAGCGTAGCAAACCGTCGTCACAATTAGCAAACAACATTGAATGTTTGTTCAGAGCTTCAAATTACGGCCGTCTACATGCTAGAATCCTTGCCTAAGCTACGAACCACTTTACTACGAACTCGGACATTTTTATGCCAAGTGACCAGCTGCAACGTTGTCCTTCTCCGCATCCAATGACTGACAATGAGCCGATTGAGGCGGATCTTTTAGTTTGTTGATGGGAAACGTGTATAATAGAACTTAAAAGAGACTACATTGTAAAGGAGCAGGAAGTGAAATAGCGCCGAGTTCATTCTGTTATCTATGCTAATCCATCCGTCCCAGTTGTAAACACATCTCATTTGAATCTCGTTTTTGTTTTCCTGAGAAATTCGTCGACTCGGAGCTACAGAGGACATGCCGATTGCTTAATTCATTGATCACTACCGAAAATGCAGAAAATGACCGGCGTCCCGGAAAAGCGTCTCTTTGTACATCTACTTTTTGTCGTTTTACCAAATTTTGCGCACGTGGTAAAGCTTCACGGAGTGCATCTTGTCGTAATTATCGTTCATTTCAAGTTCAAAACAAAGATTGTAAATGCTTCCTTCGTAAAAATTGCTCCTAGAGTAAAAATAAAAATTGCTCCAAATGTCACAAATGTCAAAAACACCGAAAATCCAATTATCATTCCTAATCTCTAAATTAAGACAACAGACGGCCGGCTGAACCACGCATAAGCTTACATTTGCAAATGACAAAATTTGAAAATGTTGCAAAACACCAAAATGTCGTTTTTCGGTTTCTTCGGGGTTCATAAATAGCTGCAAAGTGACAAAAATGTTAGTTTGTTATTCAAAATTCCCTCCCACCAAGACGGAAAAGAGCCCTAAAACTATGTTTATTTAAACGATGCCCGTTTAATCCCGCGGCTTTACAACGTCGTCGCTAGCTTGTAGATTGAAATGTTCGCAATTCAGGGTCTCTACATCTTCTGTCTGGTCGTGATGGCGAAACCTGAACTTCGCCAAAACTCCTGCTACAAAATCATGATGTACCTGGGCGCCGTTGACCTAGCAGCTCTGATCATCAACTGTCTCATCACGGGTCTTCTCTTTCTCGATGGCGCAGTTTTCTGCTCGCATCCTACAGTAATCTACGTGACCGGATGCATCGCCAACGGCTTGTGGGCCAATCAGAGCTTCACCTGCGTTCTCCTCGCGTTCAATCGCGTTCTTGACATATGCGATCGTCATTGGATCCGCTGTTTCTTCGCCGGCCAGAGGACCTATTTCTGGCTCATTCTGCCCGCTGGCTATATGGTCTTCTTTGCGTTCTTCACGTCGCCGGTGCTTTTCTCATCGAAGAGTGGAATGTGGATGTTGCACGCGTATTACGATCTCGACGTGGAGTTTGAAGTCGACACGGTAGGCACTATTATTGCTAATTGGGGGTTACTGTAGCTTTTCCCATTTAGTCGACCAAAGTGATCAGATTCGTAAACAACTCAGCGCTGGTCGTTTGCCTTCTTGTGCTGTACACATTTCTCTCGGTGAAGCTGTGGAGGAGCAAACCCAAACGTGGACTTCAAAAGCGCGATTGTTACATTTCGCGATTTCAGAAACAGGTAAACCGTTTCAAACGGACTGTGCTTGACATTATGGTCGATTGCAGGCTGTCCTAATCTGCTTGATTAACGTGATTACCGCGTTCACAGAAGTGATACAATTATGGATTTACCAAAAACCGCAACCGTTGCGGCGCTGTTCATCTGGCAGGCGAGCAACGGTAACCAAACTCATTTCGGGCTTAATTTCTTAAATTTCGCACTTGTCCAGGCGCTGTGGCGTTCATCTATCTAGCCCTTAATCGCACTATCCGCCAGGGTGTGCAGCAAATGGTTGAAAACCAGCACAAGCCGATAGTCAAGGACATGTTTCAGAGACAGTTTGGAACGCGTAAGCTTTGAAGTGAGGGAGGCGCTGGTCTATAAAATCGTTTTAGAGTTGAACGCGATTCCAAGCCCCCGAACTGGAAGGGCCATGGTTGTGTAGGATTTCGAGAGGATCGTGTTTATCATTTGGTTATGTTCTTAATAAAACAAAGTTTAAAATAAGAAGGCAGTGTTACAAGAACGTTTCTGCTTGTGAAACACTGAACAATCTGTTCAACTAGAAGCGGTTCAGGTGTGCTTTGAGTATTGGATTTCCAAGATCTGTTTAGAGCTCGATCGGGGTTCGAACGCCTGGAATAATCACCACATGTTTTGTGTTGTTGGGTGTCTGTGGTGTGGGTTACATGTTGCAAACATGGATGGGCGGTCGAAGCAGCACAACCTGGCGACAATTGAATACTTAGGCTTAGGCTGACGGAATTAGTCGTTTGGCGTTAGAACAAAGGACCTAATATAAAAGGCCCAGTTGAAAAAGGACCCAAACGTCAGCACTTTGCTTCGCTTCGCAAAACTGCTTCGCCAAATTCAAATCCTACGGTGATTCCATCGAAGCCATTTTTTGAGTTACTGACATCTCTGTTACCAAAGTGTCTGGGCATGAAGAAATCAACTTGTCTTTGTCCTAGGCCCAGGTTTTGGTTTTCCAAATAATGTGTAGCGACGTCTGATCGCTAGAAGCGCAGCGTAACAACCCGGAACCAAAACAAAAATCCAATTTTGCGACGCGCTCTCTCGAGTTCCAAATTGATCGTCGATCGATATTTTTTGTTCTCCCGTGTTGATACGCATTAGCGCGTCTCAGACAGGAGATGAATCACAAAATTTACGACTTCACGCAACGAGTCGACCAGTTTGAAACTCGTTTGCGCGCAAAGAGCAAAAAGCTTTGGCGTTGAATTGGAGCATTGGAGTGTCTTCTTTGGCTCTTCGAGATTGAGCGCGCTCGTGCGGTTGCGTCATACAAAATGAGATATTTTGTTGGATTTGTCCTCTTCTTCGTTTTCCTTTGCAGCTCGCTGTCGTCATCGTCTCCGATAACTCGTAAGTTCATTCTGGTTATCTTTGCTTATCGTAATCGCGCTCTATCAGCTGATAACCGGTGCAACCCCAGCTGTCCAAAAAACCACATTTGTCGACCGGCCGCCGGACCTTTCGATCGGAAAGTGAAATTTCAGTGCATCGATCCGAACATGTGGGGCAGTTTTGACTCTTCGAATTGAAGAATTTCGACGGAATTTGATGAAAATGATGCAGAATTTTATTTTTGATGATCTGATTTGTGTTTTAATGAGATAATAAAGAAGATTCTTGACGTTTTGCTCGGCCATTAAACACACAACACAACGATGTTACTGATGTAAAAGTGACTACCAGGCTGTTCCTGGACTTTAATTTCGGCACAATTGTTCCCAGCTCTACGGATATTTAATTTATTAGGCATTTTTTAACCAATTCAAAGACCGCGAGCCAAACCGGTTCAATTTTTGAACTTATCCGTTATAAGCGGTCTGGGGTTGGGTACAACTCAGCCCAAGACAACTCATCCCACCCTTTGATCTACGCTAACAGATGCTCTCCGGTTGAGTTGTGATGGGACGGGTTGTCTTGGGGATGAGCTGTGCTTGGGATGAGTTGTCCATGGGGTGAGTTGAGTCTGGGATGACTTGTCTTGGGGTGAGATGGGGTGATCCCCCAATTTGTTCCGCGTGGTTAGGAAAGGGTAGACAACTAGCAACTGCTTCGGGACAACCAATGAAAATCGCATATTGGTGCCGCGTTTGATTTTCCGCCCGGTTTTGTCTCGCTGGTGTCTTGCCGCGTCTCCATAAAAAGTAACTTTGAATCGGAATGCAGCTATTATACCCGTATTTACACAAAAAAACATATATTTCAAAAATTCGTATTTGAAATAACGTTTTATTTCACAGTGCAGGTCACGTCAAGGTAAAGCGAAGAGGAGTGGAGAACTGTCGCGATCACATTCATTGAGATTGAAAGACTGCCGTTCGGTAACGACTTTTAAATCAATTTGCATTACAAAGAAGCGGCCCGGGAGCGCGTTTGCCGCGCAAACACAAAATTTTCTCTTTGAACATCTTTTTAGACTTTTTTTTTTAGAATAATCGGCCAATATCCAACAGGCCAACAGAGGTCAATTGCACTGACAGGATACTTCCACCCACTCTTGAGCGTGGTCAACCTGACTTGTTTGTCTGCTTCGTCGTCGAGCAACATCTCCGTTATCTGACGAAGCTTGTGTCGGCTCGTTATTCTTCTGATTTTCCAGGACGTTTCGGCGCCACACAATTTTGAACATCAGTTTTTGGACTTTTTGACCGGGTACGGAATTTTTAAAAGACAGATATGATTCGTAAAACTTGTCCTTGAACTCGCGGTAGGCTTGCCTCGTACTGCCTTAGTGGCTTAGCCAATTTATAATCATGATATTCTAATGTCCACCTCACGTTGAAATTCCCAAAACGCCTAAATGTCACGTACCGTGGTAATCGCGATAGGTCACGTCAAACATTTCGATAGCACCACGGATTTGTTTGGTTGAAAAGAAATTTTGCTAATCCGATAATCCCAAGCGGAGAATTTTTTTCTGGAAACAAGCAATCGCAATTGCGTTAGGACGTCAACGTGAGAACGTCAGAAAAGTTTTAAAATAACATTTTTGGCTAAAAAAAACGTTGGGACGTACTAAAGTCGCAATGACGCCGGCGATCGTTAACAAAGTTAGTTCAGGTCTTTGAAAGGGATCTTTAAAAGTGCCACGCAGCTCGTTGATTGTGTTAACGTTCCTCAAATTACAGACCAAGCTGAGGTCGCGCGAAAAGCTCATGCCATCAGAATCACACGGAATGGCCGGAAATAGCCGGAAATCGGCAACGTCATCCACATTATCGGCCATAGAACTCAGATGATGCAAACAGCGGTCACGAAACAAGCAATTCGCAACTGGATTGCTACATCACATCACTTGAATTCCACGTTTGAATTTGCCTTTGAGCACAAACTGAGTCAAATCTGACACTGATTCGCTTCCTGTGTTTTTAGGACATTTTCTAGGCGAGACGAGACGTTTCCGCGAAAGTTCACTTGTTAAGTAAACGGAAAAGTGCTTCTCACGTCGCCTCCGTACATCATTTCCTTAGCAAATGGCTCAAAAAGCTTCTTTGGATCCCTCCTTCTCTGTGCTTCCGGCACAACCTCTGCTTCACATAAAAGCTCCTCGTCAGGTGGTCACACACAACGCTCTCATCATTATGCTCAAACTTGTTCTGATCTATTGGATTCTGCTCGCTGTCCTGGCAGCATCACTGCCCTTAAATTGTATGTTCTGCTTCGTATTGCATCGTTAAACTCATTGAATTCATTTGAGCGAGCACAAACGATTCAGTTGTTCGCTTCAAATACCAGTTGACCGTTCCGCGCCTTATGATGAAGCAAAAGTCGACCGGACGTCCTGGAATACCGTACTTCTTGTGATGAAATAGCTATCCGGACGCTTGTGAATTGATTAAAAAATTAAATTGACAAAGGCTTCTGAGTCAGCTGGAGACGCTCAAGATTGAGCGGAACTACGGCATCCTTGTTGTTCCAAGCTTCTAGGATGCAGGAACTGGCCAGGAGAGGTGCTATACTTGTTATTTGCGGATCAGCTGTCTGATAGAACCCTTGACATCGGGCTGACTGAGAGCCACCGGACCCCCACGGTTTCGACTTTGCACGTAGGCAATTCCGACCGGTCATCGGATGAGTGACTGTCTGAGCCACTCCCAGTGAGCCACGGCGTCTCTTGACCAGCGATTTTGGTCTACATGGGAACTCGCAATCCACAGCTATTCGCAGAGCTGTAAATGCTCGAAATCCGTCCCGCCTGATAGGTGTGCTAAGGCCTCGAAAGTTCGTCTTTGGGACTTCCAAGTGTAATTGGACTAAAACCCTAGTTGTTCTCGTTTGTTGTTGTCTTGCCTGAACTTATATGCGTCTGCGTCAACTCGAATTGTTCACAAAACAACCCGGAACACTCGGAGACAAACCATATAAGAATACAAAATTTGCATTTGCGGCTTGCTGCTTGTGTGATCGGCGTTTTCTGCTTCTGAACGTCCCGCCTCACTTCAAACGGATGATAACAATAGATAGAATATAGAAAAAAAATTCTGGGATTACACTAGTACAGCGAGAGCCGCCTCGCACTCGTCGATATCTTCCTGTCGTCCATTGATTCGCGCTCTCGTAGTAGTTGTGGATCCACTGTCGACACCACTAAACGGAGCGTTTCAGCTTGAGGTAATAGCGCAGCGAACTTACCAATCTGGAACAAATTGTGCATTCGTAATTGCCGATCCTTCGCCCACTCTGCCTCTACGCCCGACGCGAATAACGCGAAAAATGCAAAGGCGAACAGATCGACCGCGGAGGCGATTCGAAAACAGGAACTCCAATCGTTTCTCTCCTACAAGCGCTCGCTGCTCAAACTGCTTCTCTAATAGAATGATAGCCTACTTTAGAAGTAAAGAACTCGATAACGTAGTTGTTCACGCCTGCAAGCGCGCCCAGACCGTTCGCCAAGCCCATAAGGATGGGAGCATAGCGGGGCGCAATGTCGAAATGGTTGACATTGAAACCAGGACAGGCGAAACCAACAATCCCAGCTGCAAGAATGATGAATACGGTAGCTTCATAAGGTGTTTGTGTGAATGTGCCAAGACAGTAGAGGAAGAAGCCTTCGCCGAGGAATCCAATCGAATTGAACACTTTTCGAACGGTCTCCGTTGACATTCGATCGGTGAGTTGAAGATGATCGGCGAGGTAGCCGGACGTGGATACTGTAATTGCCAAGAGGAGTTGGGAAGGTGCTATGATCCAGGATGACTAGAGTAAAGGCATTTTAGCATTGAATAGTGAATCCCACGCTACCTGATAGCTGGGAACACCGAGCGCCGAGTCGTAAAAGTTTAGTTGATGATTGATGAACATGTAGAAATTCCAATTTCGCGCAAAGCGCAAAATACAATGGCCCAGACTGCTGGAGAGGTCAAGATTCGAAGCCACGGCACTTTTGCAATCTGAAGAAAGGAATACTACAATACTATTGGTGCCTAGGATTTAAATGTTTTCGATTTATGACGGTAGCTACACCGAAATTCTAATATCTAAATCATATAGAACCACATGCCTTAAAAAAGTCCAAATGTCATTCTCAACCCATTGAAAAGCCTAAGCCAAAAGAAGCCAAAATTAAGGCCACCATAGAGAGCAAATTACCTGTCTGCATTTTGCCTGAAATAAGGGATTTTGTTAGCCTAACCCTAGCCCAGAGAAGGTCAAGACACCAGACTTTACCTTTGTCTTGGGTACTTTCTGCGCGATTTTCTGGGCCGCTTAAACACTTAAAAAAGAGCAAATTTAGCTTCAAAGACTACACATATGACTTCATCACAAACCAAAATTTGTTCACTTACGTCAATTTTGTTCATATTCGCATACGGTAGCTTCGTTGTGATGTAGTCGAGTTCATATTTCGAGATTGAGCCATGTGAAGATGGTGACGTTGCGGAGATTGCAAACCAAAAAACGGCCCAAAGCAACGTTGCACATCCTTAAATGATGGAAACCATCGAAAGAGGCAAATTTTGAGTTTACACTACCGTAGAACAAAAACGAAACCGACCAATGGATTCGAGTCAACAGCGCGGAGAGCGGCAAACCGATCAAGACGCCCAGATACAATCCGTTAAACGCTGTTGTGACCAGTTTCGATCGCTCCATCGGCGGAGCCCAACTGCGCCAAACGCCGTGCATCGACGGCTGTGTGAAGCCTATGGACACACCCTGACATATCTGTGCGGCGATGACCACCGGATAGAGGTCGAGGAAGAATCCGATAGCGGTTGCAATGTTGCTGACGCCAGCAGCAACTATCGCAAAGCCAAAAATTCTGAAACTACGGTATTTTCAACTCGGCAAGCGCATTTCCCACTTTGTAGATGAGAATTTAGTCGCTATTATTCCGGCTGGTAGCTGAGAGGTCGCATAGCCGTAGAAATAGGCGCTTTCAAGGTGGGCAATTTCGGTTTGAGACCAGCGGAACTGAATAGTACCGTAATTGAACACTTGCGAGCTTCGGAACGCTCACCTCTCCATTCATCATGACAATTTTAGCGGCGCCGAAATTGCACCGCATTCCAAAGGCGACCACAAAGCCTAAACAGCCAGCGATGGCAATGTGCCATCGTTTCTGGGTGAGAAAGAACGGTTCCGGCTGGAACATTGTGCTACGCAACAGTAACTAATACTGCGTTGCGCTCAGTTTGTGGCTATTTATGGCTAGAGACTAGCGCGACCTTTGATACGGATTTTGAGCTGCTCTGTTCATTGTGGTACTCGACAGTAAAAGCTTAGGATTATTAGAGCGATGCGAACAACAAACATATAGAGCACTCCAGAGCACAAGTGCGAAAACACGACAGCAAGATTATAAATCTCGTTTTTCAGCGGTTAATCTTTGAAATACACAGACTGGTACACTCTCTAACGGTATGAGGGATTGTGCTGTTTTTTCTGGCGTTGATCGATTGTAAATGGCTCAGCTGGACACACAAATCAAGCAGACACAAACTGCTGCGTTTTGATGTAAATCATCATTTATTCTTTGAAAACGATAAAAGCGTCGAGGGTTCTGAACAACCGGTACAGAGACAGAGCTTAGGAACGCTATCAAACAACACGGTATCCGAGCTGGAAGTCGGTGTAACGGAGCAAATTCCACGCCTCCAACACCAAGACATTCGTGCCACTCGTCTCTCTCTTGTAGCAGTCGTTGTGGCAGGCAGTAGGTCTTCCCCTCGGGCTGCCAGAACGAGCCGTGCCGCGCACCATGACGCCGCCGTTCGCGCAGCCTGGCACGCACAGGCCG
>MQUG01003827.1:0-11925 GCA_007213375.1 Steinernema feltiae | reverse complement strand
AACAAAACAAAATTGCGCTTCTTGCGCTTCTTAATTAATTGCGCTTCTTTGTTTTCTTCTGGTGGAGGTCCTTGGGCGCCTTCGTGGGTCGACCGCGGGGACGTTTTGTCGTCTTTGTCGTCTTTGTCGTCTTGGGCGCAGTGGTTGTTGCTTGAGTCCGTTGAGCAGTGGTAGCCTTCGAGGCCTTCGTGGGTCGACCGCGGGGACGTTTTGTCGTCTTTGTCGTCTTGGGCGCAGTGGCTTTCTAGTCTTGCCAGCGTCGCGTTGACGTCACCTCGGACGTAGCCGTGTCCGATGACTATCAGAATACGGTCAAAATTAAGGGTGGCGACAACACCCACACCGTTCGAGGTGGCGCCCAACGCCAGGATAACTCGAACAGGCATCGAAATCACCAGCACAACAACAACAATCAAAGCATCGTTGTTAATGTTTACAACAACGGTGAAGCCGTCGCCGGAATCGACAGAACCTCCCGGACACGGCAAGCGCAAGGGAGAAAGAAGAGCGAAAGCTCCGAAAGCGCCGAAAGCTCCGAAAGCGCCGAAAGCTCCGAAAGCGCCGAAAGCGCTGAGAGCGTCGAGAGCGCTGAGAGCGTCGAGAGCGAGGAGCAAGAATGACCGCGATTGTTTTGTTTTGTTAATGTTGAAATAAAAGTGTCTCTCCCACAAATTTTGTTTTTTCCACACTTAATGTTTTACTTCCACACTTAATTTATTTTTTCCACACTTAATTTATTATTTCCACACTTAAATAATTTTTTCCACACTTAATTAATTATTTCCACACTTCATTTATTTTTTCCACACTTGAGGAATTATTTCCACACTTAATTAATTATTTCCACACTTAATGTTTTATTTCCACACTTAATGTTTTATTTCCACACTCAGTTATTTCCCTTTTCGCGAAAAGTCCCGAATTGATTTCCATTTAGTGTTTACGAAATGATGCAGCCAAAAATACATATTGAGGTTTATAAAAATTAGTTGTCATTATCCAAGAACTTCTGCTCTTGTTGATTCTTTGTTTTTCATATGTATAATCGAAACACTTACGAGTGTTGCTCTACTCAATATTCCGCAGAATTACTGCAGCCCGGAAGGTTCCATTTTTGATAAATTCAAGTGCCTATACCATAACAAAAATATCATTTAACTTTTGTTTTATTAACTGCAAAAATGCGCTGTGAAGCCACAAAAATTATTTAAAAAAAGTAAATTTAAGTGCACGACTGAAGGGTCGGTGTTAGAGCAAATCTGCCATCGACAACGACAAAAATACGTTTAAGAAGGAAGCTGCAATATTCTAAAGGTATGGGGAATCGAACCTGGGCCCTCTCACACGAAAGAGCTTCGCTTGTGATAGATCGAAAACGCCGGACAGCAAAAAATTGTTTGCGCCTTTTCGGAGACTTCAATTGTATGCAAACCCAAAATACTCTTTTAAAAAATCCAGATTAGAGATGTCATAGAATGTGCTGTAGTTTTTTTTTTAACTTGTCGCCCTCCTTAAAAAATTGAAACGAACAGATTACAGATTGATCAGAAAAATTTATTGGCAAAAAATAATTTTTCTTTGCTATCGTCACTCAAAAAATAAAATATCTGCTTCGTTACAAAATAAATAGATTTGAACGAAAATGACAAAAACAACAAATTATTAATTGCTTTAATCAAATCAGCCTCATAGTACAAAAACTATTAATGTTTACAAACAATTTGGAAACTAGGGAATTTTATTGTATATGTTTGTGTACTAGTAGTAGTCAATCGTTTACAACCAAAAATTCAATAATAAATTATCAAAGCTCAAAATGTTCAAAATTTTCTAAAAATTTAACCCGTAATGAACGGTTAAAGACGTTAGAAAATCAGTATCTTTTTGCAATTTTAGTGCCTTTCGTGTAATGAACAAAAACTGTGCAGTGTAGCCAACAAAAATTTTGATTTATAATCATTGATAAGCATTGCTCTGACAAGGTTAACAATAAATTAATTAATTCGATCACATGAGTATTCTTCAAGTCAAACAAGAGTGTTAACCAAAAGGAAAGCTTCAAAAATGCTTGGTTTTTAAATTTTCAATATTTTTACAAAATGCCCCCATGCTCCCATGCCTTGCTCACGTCTCTATAAATAACTTAAATTTAATTAAACAAATTGGTAAAAGACTGCTCTAGACTGCTGCTTTACACTTCGGCCTAAGTGCAATGTATTGTAAATTAATGCATAATGTAACGAATTTTGAACAAAACCCCTAATTAGAAGAAAAATATGCAAACTAAAAAAACTTACGGATCTAAAAATTTTAGGTTTTGGCTCAAAATAGTGTGCATCGTCAGCAGATTTTGTGGTTATGTTACCACCACATCTCTTAGGCTAACATTTTAGGAGTATTAGGAGGCGCAAAAATTGAAGATGCAATAGCTTTGCATCTTCAAAAAGTGTTCAAAAAGCTTCCAAAATCGGTTCCAAAATTACAAAATTTGGTCAGAATTGAGATTTTTGATGCGTTCTGGCCGTTGTGAAATACAATAGAGTGATGCGTTGTTCACAGAACACAAGAAACGCCGACAAAAAATGAATCAAATTATTTTCAACGCTTTACAGTCGGATTGAGTGATTGTATTCCAATACCAAAAATTTATAAAGGTCTGGATGATGACAATTATGTCCAAAAACTGTTGTCGAATAAGCGGATCACTCGTCGGACAAACAACAAATCGAAGCGTATTGACCTGTCGTTGTATTGTGCGCCGTAGCGAAGATGAAATTGTCAACGTTTTGTAGCTTTTAAGTGGCTATAAAACTATTGAACAAAAAGGCTGATTTTATGATTTGATTTTTTGAAATGAAAAATTCAGTTCGGAAAATCGGAAACTCATGCATTTCGTAGCCTGGATGAAAAAACAAACCATTTGAGTTATCTTTACATTTTTTGCTGACTTACGAAAGGCTTTTGTTTTGTTAACCAGGATGCTCCGATAATCTCCGATGATAAAACGTTTTTTAAGAGATCTTCAATGCTATCTTTAAATTTAATAACACATCTACCTAAATTGTAATCGACGAGAAGTTAAAATGTAGTACTACTTGTCGATGCGCATGTAATCAAAAATTGAAAGTTTTTGTTGTAATGTCAATTTATGTATGGATGTCTTGTCACCAAAAAATAAAAACAAAAAGAAAAAAATTAAGAGAAAATAAAAGAATAAAAGAAAAAGCTATTTAAATATTTGAAAAAAAGTTATTTACAAATTTCCAAATTTCCAACTCCACATGAATTTTTTGTACCGGATCAAACAAGACAATTATACGATATTTAAGGCTTCACCAATGATTGCTGAAAAACAGTTTTAAAATAAATAATTAAAATAAACTTGAAAGTACAACATTGGAAAAAATCTATTCTGTTGTTGCGCTCGGCTACACTGGATTATTTTTTTAGTTTTAGACTTCAGATGACATTTACAAAAATTTGAACGCGTTTGTTCATTTTGAATGATTCATTTGGTGAATAATCAAATCATGCTATACATTGTAAATTAAATGAAACTCAAGCGTTTTAAGCTGTAGCGTTTGAAACGTGGATGAAAACCTCCTAAAAAGAAGAGAAAGGACAAAAAATTAATTTTTAAAATCAATTCATTTGGTATAAAAAAAATTAAAATTGATAAAAATTTTATCTCTAATGAATGTTTTTTGGCAAGTGCGTACTTTTCCCTATTCCCCTCTATAAACCAATTGCGAACTATTTATGTGTGTTTGTTTGTTTGTGCATCGATTTGGCACGCAGTCAGTGCAAATTGGGTGCATTGATGATGGGATCTTGCAACGATTTACCTGAACATCAAGGTAATGTTTCATAATATTTTGAACTCTAAAAGTAGGTCAGCGCTGGTCGGTCTCAAAAATATTAGGTTTTTTTATATTTTTACCAAATGCTCACATGCCCACAGCATATGGTAAAATTATCAAGTTTGGCATTTGGTACAATTATCAAAAATAGGTTTTGATATGTAGATTAACGATCAATTTAATCTACTAGCTACTATTTTTAGCTAAAAATAGATGTTGCTGACGTTGTTGAATTGTTTTTGCGGTGTTTTTTTCGGTGAGTAATTCCAAAACATTAGACCAAGAATTAGAAAAGATTTAGACCAAGTCCAAAGATTTGTGACTTGGGCAACAAAAAATCTGTTGTTGCGTTGGCCAAAGATGTCGAGCAAAATTTCAAAAATTCACGTTTTTTGACTTAAATATGGAGTTATTCAGAATAGTTGAACTCACGATTATGTTATTTCTCTATTTTTCTTTCAAACAAATAAAATCCAGCAAATCCAAATAAATTAATAAACAAGCAAAGTTAAAATTTATTATTAAAAATAAAATTGAATTAATAAATTTAACGAACGTAATTTTTTTCGAAAAAGTAGCTGAGCTGAGATGGCTCAAAGTATTGTCTGGGGAAGACTTCTACAAGGCTAGATTTTGCGAGAAAGAAAAAGAAAAGACCTAAAATTAGCCAATTTCCATAAAAATTTTTTTACTGCAAACTGCATGTGACAATCTAAGTACACACGGACATAGCTTGGCAATTATCTACAAGAAAATCCCAAAAAAAATTATTTGTCGTCGAGGAAACTGAATTGAATTATTGAACAATTAATTCAAGTGACTCAATGAAAAAATAGGTTTTCACGAAATGTACTTTGCTTATTCAGGTTTTGACTTTCAAAAAAGGGTGAAAAGTGATAAAACTACAACCCCGTTGATGAACATTAAGACAAAAAAATGTGGTAGGAGAAATCAACGAGCAAAAATTGTAAAATCTTTTGAAAAGTGCAGATTCGTGGAATGTAATGTATTTTATTTTTCTACTTACCCCAAAATTCATAAGAACAAACCAAAAAAAAAAAACAACTATCGAGCAACCTGAAAAGTGAGTTAAATAGTTAAAGCGAATATATTCCAAAGCATTTGCAAACAAGTAGGCTCTTGTCAAAAATGGCAAATTATTAATTGCTTCAGGTTTCTCTGGCCCCATAAGATTTGCGGTAGAAAACTGTTGATAGATAGATTTTGGATTGCAGTCCGTCACCAATCCAAAAATTAAAATTCCGGTTAATTTAATACACAATTGCATGCGTGTTCTTGTTCTTGTTCGTGTTCTTGGAACTTCTTGTTCGTGTTCTTGAAAGCAAAAAATTCAAAACTTCTTTCCACTCCATTTGTGTTCAGCATATCTGATTTGTTATTTGAATTTTATACAAAAATTCAACTCAAAACTGGAACAAACTCAGGCAGCAAGATTCAATTAAAAATAAAAAATGATTTGAAAAAAAATGAAAAATATGTCCAATAATCAAAGTCTAAAAGTCCAATTTTGTGCTTTGAAGCCACCAAAGAATGATGGGAAAAATTATCAAAATTGGATATTTTTGGTTTATTTATAGATAAAAAATGAAAAATCAGTTCATCCCAAAACAGTTTACCCTTAATCTAGGCATTTAAAAGAGGAAACGTCCTAATAATCTTGCTTCTTTGGTTGTGTTAAGTTCAAAAACATTCCCAACTCTTTGCTCGCCTTTTTGCGTAATCTCACAAGCGATGTAGATTCTTTTCAAATAGCTGCCAAGAAATTACGAATTCACGTCGACAAAAAATCACGAGAAAAACAACGAAGACAATGAAGTGCGTGCGGAATCCTATCAAAAATTTATTATTAGATTTTCTGTTCATTAAAAAAAGGAACAAGATAAATGAATATAAGCTCACAAAAAATGAATTCAAATATTTTCAACGCTTTTCAGACGGGTATCAATTTTCGGTTTGCCCTTTATATGCGGAAACCGTTGCCACAAGCGTTGCCGCATCAAAAATCTTTTGAATTAGTTCTAAAATTACACAGAGTTGAGATGCGTTTCTGGCCTCTGTGAAATACAAACGATTTAAATGCAAAACACAAAATTATAAAAAAAATTAAATAAAACATTTTCAACGCTTTTCAAATTAGAATTCGTATTCCACTTTGCCTTTCAACTATTTTCAAACCGAATTTTTCAGATGAAAACTTTTGTTCTTAAAAGAAATGTAGAATTACTGTTGTCAGAGGGCACCAGAACGCTGCTCAAAAATTACATTTCTTTGTCCGCGATGGACAAAGAAACTTCTTTGTCCAACTGCCAGTTGTCGAAAATTATCTCCAAAAATTTTTTTAAATGATTTTATACATATCTATTCTGATGTTCTCTTTGTAGTAGCGAAGAATGCCCACCGTGTCGTAAAACATGATTATCAAAAAATAAATAAATAAAATTAATTTTTGATTTCTGAACCAACGATTTACAAAATGATCCATGTTTAGATAAATAAACAGGCCCGTTGTCGTGCCCGTTGGAAGAATTTTGTTGCCGCAAACAGTCAAAAATTTAAGCATCGTTGAAAACTCCTTTTCAGGAATCAAAAAAGAGCTGCAAATAATTTTATTCCTCTTTTAGAAGACTTTAATTCAATCCCATAGGATCACACAGATTTGAATTAGCCAAGATTTGACAATGTAAACACTGAAAGTGTAAAGAAAAAAAAAGATTACAAAAACCGCTGAAGAGCGAAAGTATTCGGTTTGCAGCCTAAAATTGAAGAAAAACATCGGCAAGATCAAAAATTAAATTTGAAAATTAAATTTCAACCATTGTCGCACCAATTTCGAGATGTTCGAAGTTGTTGAAAATCGTCTCAACAAAAAATAAAGATTCTAAGCTGATCTCTGTTGATCTGTTGATCTACATAGTAGCGAATGAAACCCAGCCCAGTTTACCGCATTTTCTGTAATGTTGAGTTTAGATCCAGAACGATTTTTGATTTTTAGAACAACGTTATGATTAATAAAAAAAAGATCATCGAATTGATTAGATATAGAAACAGGCCATTCCCTATGTATACTTGGGAAGATTTTAACGGAATTATGTTGCTTTGGGTAGAATTTGACACGTAGAATAGAATAAATTGCTGCGTTGTTCACCGAGCACCAAAGACGCAGACAAAAAATTAACAAGAATATTTCTGAACGCTTTTCAGCCAGATGGAACGACATTCCTAACACAAAAATTACTTTTTTCCATGTTATCAAGATAAGCAGCCTTTGTAGTCTTAGTAATACTTAATTCTGAAAAGAAATGTAGAATTGCTGTTGACAGACAATTAGCTCTCAATTAGCTCAATTACTCAATTAGCTGCTCATAATTAGCTCCAAAAATTTAACAACGATTTTAATCTGATCTTTGCTGATAAAAAAGATAAAAAAGAAATTTAAAAATTTAAAATTTAAAATTTAAAAAATCCTTGCTACATGAAATAAATGTTTTTAGCTGTTTGGAAACCGGGCAAAAATGAAAAACAACGAAACAATCCTGAATCGGCAGATGTTGTGGTTATGTTTCCACATCAGCAATAATTAGACAAAGCATTTAAAAAACGAACATTAGTGTAAAGACGAATGTTTGTTACATTGTTTTTTGTTTTGATTGTTTTTTTAATGTTCATTTTTCTTTCATGTTTAGTGTTTAATGTTTAGTGTTTAGTGTTTACATGTTTAATTCATACATAGTTCATATTTAATGAAAGTTCATTTTCTAAAACCGAAAACACAACGAAGAAAAGGAAGTCCGTTACAATTAAAGTTAAATAAAACAAATTAAAGTTAAATTAAAGGAAGTTAAAGGAAGACATTAAAGTCCGTTAAAATAGTTTAAAGTCAAAAATTACAATAAATGTTCCACATCCTACACCGGCAGATGTTGTGGTTATGTTACCAAATTATCTATCAGGCTAACATTTTAAGTTGAGGAGGAGGCGCAAAAATTTACTTTTTATCTGTCGGAAATTTGATATTCTGAAAATCTTCTCGTACACTTCATTTGTGTTCCAATTGAACTTGAACAATTCGATTATTTCGATTTTTTCCCCAGGTTTTTTCTACGTATTCCATTTATTCTAAGCAATTGACGTTATAAACTGTATGTAAACATGCAAGTACACACGAACATAGATTGGTTCATGTCAAAATTTAACATTGATTAAATTCGGAATTTAAAAATTTAAGAGCAAAATTTAAGGTTTTGGACATCGTCTTCGCTACACGACAAGGTATGACAACGACAGACGTCAAACACAAATTCTTCACAAATTATACGGCGAGTCCGATCATCAAAAATTATAATCTGTTCTTGATGCGGTTTTTCCTTTAGACAAACCTTTAAGCCTCAGCTTTAAAAGGAAGTTACAAAATTCGTACAAACTATCTAAACCGGCCGTTACTTTCGGTGCCAAAACCTAGTGGCAGATCAGCTGCCAAAAATGTAAAAAAAAACGCGTATGAAAAATGTAATTAAATAATTATCAGAAAGTGAAATTCTTCACGAGAAAATTCATTTCAAATAGCCTGACAAGAATTTACGAATTCACGTCGACAAAAGTTTACGATAAAAACAACGAATGAAACGACTTTGAAAAATTAAAACAAAATCTGACCATTTCAATTCAATGACTAGTAATAGGAATTGAAACCAAATTACTGATTTATGTCTATCTATCTGTCTTTTTTCATGTTATCTACTTACGCAGCTTTTAAACAGTCGATGAAAATTATAAATCGTCTTCCCTTTGCCCTTGAACTATTTTCAGACCGAATTTTTCAGATGAACAATCTCAACTTTAGCCAAAGTGCGCAGTAGAAAACGTTTGCAAAGCGTTTGGCCAAACACTCTAATTAAAAAAAATTAGAATTGCTGTTGTCAGAGGACATCAAAGAGCTGCTCAAAAATTGAAATTCCTATTCCTTATAGTGGATTTCAGGCACCGATGTCAGCGATGTTTATTTCTAAACAATGATTCTAAACCGTTCTCGTCTCTTCGTAGTAGCGAAGAATGTGTCGGACTTTCTGCAATCTTCAGTTCTTGAAGAGCAACAACCGGTTTATCAAAAAATTATTCACTCAGCTGCTCTCAATTACCTCCGACAAAAACGATCCATCGAAATGATTATCTGACCATTTCAATTCAATGACCAAGTAATAAGAATTGAAACCAAATTACTAATTTTGTCTACCTATGTGTCTTTTTTAATGTTATCGTTAAGCAGCTTAAGCAGCTTTTAAACAGTCGATGAAAATTATAAATCGTCTTCCCCTTTGCCTTTGAACTATTTTCAGCCCGAATTTTTCAGACCATTTATCTGAGCTTTAGCCTTTGTGCTGTAGAAAACGTTTTTTCAATGCGTTTGTCTAAACACTGTAGTTCTTAAAAGAAATTTAGAATTACTGTTGTCAGAGGAAATCAAAGATCTGCTCAAAAATTACATTTTTTATTTGAAATTCCTATTCCTAATAGCGGATTTCAGGCACCGAAGTCAGTGATGTTCCATATTTTCAAAAAAATACGATTATAAACCGATCTCGCCTCTTCGTGGCAGCAAAGAATGTGTCGCGGACTTTCTGCAATCTTCAGTTCTTAAAGCACAACAACCGGGTGGTCAAAAAATAATAAAAACATTCACAACAATGATCCATCGAATTGATTAGATAAATAAACAGTCCATTTCCTGTAATTTAGAAGACTTTAAATGTAGTTGTTCTGCCGCAAAGCGCCAAAAAATTTTGACGACGGGAACGTCAAATATTTGCTGACAAAAAAGATCCATCGAAATAATTAGATGAATAAATGGGAAGAAATCCATGCAAAAATTTGCTTTTTATTAGTCGGCTTTCAAGTTCCATGATTCACAACATGTTTCTGGCTTTGAAAAGTTTGAAATGTAACCTTTATTTACCTTCTGAACGCGGAGACATTTTACATGATTCAAAAATTAAAAATTGAAATAAAAATATCGCGGAATCATGGTATATGTTCCAAAAATTACACATTGAAAATTTTAAAGCAAATTTATCGCGTTTATCGATTTAATTAAATTAAATATACAATAATTAGTACAAACGAATTAGTACAAAAAATGCAAATTTTTCAAATTTCCTGACATCATTATTAACATGAAATCAAACATGAAATGATATCTCCCTTTTCGCCTTTTGTGCTCATGAATTATTTGATACAAAATTCCGTGATTACAACATTTATCTAATTTCCATTGTCAAGTATTGGAGAGGAGCAATTAAAAAAAAAAACTAGCAAACGTTGTGGTTACTTTATCAACGCAAAACCGTAGAACCAAATAGAGAAAACATTTAAACAGCAAGCCAAAGTGTTACGCCGAACTCTATTTACAAAAATGCTTTAAAAACATTCTAAGAGAGGAAAAATTCGGCCAAAAATTTGCTTTTTAACTATTGTAATTTGATGTTACAAATTAACCTCACCAATTTGTTAGATTCAGGATTTTCTGTTTGATGCGTTTCGTTCTGGCCACTGTGAGATTGCTGCGTTGTTCACAGCGCAGCATTTTTTATGTTTCCACGTAAGCAACACTCAAACAACCGATGAAAGTTAGAATTCATCTGCCCCTTTGCCTTATAGCTATTTTCACACAAAACATTTCAAATCAACTACCTGGGTATGAGCCGAAGTACATCGTAAAAAATGGAATAACCGCTAAAAGTTGGTCAGAAATGCAGATTTACTGTTGTCAGACAATCGGAGAGCTGCTCAAAATTCTCTCCAAAAATAGCATTTTTAAATTTGTTACAATTTAACAAGTTGTCAGACAAAAATATTTAGTAAAAAATATTAAAAAAGATCAGAAACAAAAATAAAGCTGAATGAATTTTTTTTTTGTTTTTTTGAACATTCTAAGATTATTTGATTATTTGACAATATATTGGTCGTAGAAGGGTGAGTTAAAGAGCTTACAAAAATTTTTCGTAGTTAGAAACTAATTTTTTTACATTATTACGAACGACAAAAATTTAGTTTGTCTTTCATTAAGCTTCAATATCAAAGAATCAAAGTAATTGATACGCCCACAAAGCTAATTATTCCAATGCATTTGCAAAAAACAGAAATAATTAGATTCCATGAAACTTGCCTTGTTTTCGTCAAAAATGGCAAATGGCAAAAACAATCTATTTAACGAAAATTATTAATTATACTTATATTATACCTTATATCATAATGCATATGATTATTTAAGGTTATGGCATCCTGCCTGCCCCGGAAGGCGTTATCCTTGTGTAACCAGCTCATCAACGCAAAATCTTAGCAACAAAGAACGAAGAAACATCGATGCCGCTAAATGATTGTTTATCAGTGTTACATCGTCCTGGACAAAAATTTGCCGCATTTTGAAGCGTTTGTGAATTTTGTTGAATCATCAAATCAATTCTTTTGCGTATTTTTCACTGTTACACGCCTCCAAAAATTGGGTCCAATGTTTATTATGTGTTCTTCGCTAAAAAAAGTAAAAAAATCTATTTTTTGTTGCGATGGACACGTTGGAGTTTTAGACGTCAACAATCTGCCAAAAATCAAGTGCGACTGGAAATCGGCTCACAGCACATCGTTCAGCACAAAAAAATGCTAAAAAAAATACACAAAAAATCACCACATCACCACAGATCACCACAAAAAATTTATATACTTTCTAAGAGACAACAACAATGTGAAATTGAAAAAAAAATTGGAGCAAAATTGCAGAAGTCAACCGGAAGCAAAAATTGAATGATTTAAAAAGGTTTTCGCTGGATGGCTCGACGTTCACCAAAAATTAATTTTATTCTGACAAAATTATGTTTCAATACAAAAATGTGACTATTTCAATGCAAACTGCCACTATCTTTTTGAGCAAAAACTGTGCAGACTGGATGGCAAAAATCTTCAAAACAGCTATTTTTAGATAATCATTGCTCTGACATAACCTGAATGGTTCACAATAAATCAATAAATACATTCACAAGAGGGTTCTTAATTGTGA
>MQUG01003826.1:0-13999 GCA_007213375.1 Steinernema feltiae | reverse complement strand
TGCTCGCCATATTGAAGTACCATCAATCTGTGGTCAAAACCCTGGTGCAGATGAATTAGATGGCCAACGTCTAAACAAATCATTGTAATTCCTCAGTCAGAAAACAGTTTACGTTACCATTACGAATCAAATCAGCCCAGAAATCCACAATCATTCGAAACTCCACGTATAAGTCTATCATTTCTGTGTAGTCCGTGAACCGAAATACGCGTTGGAACGCGTAGCCAACAACTCGCAAGCCTTCCATGTCCTTGGCGGTGCAGAGCGGCCGCTCTACAAAATAAATAATCGAAATGAAGAGAAACGACGAGAATCAAGAACTCACCACTCGTAGCTTCGCGAAGTACGATCACGGCGATCAGCAGGAGGAGCAGCATCTTGAACGGCGTCATCGGTCAACAGGAGCGACAGGAGATGGAGCTGAGGGAACCGACTTCTCGCGACGGATGCAAATCGGTCGACTGGTCGTGAGTCGCGTGAACCTCGTGTCGCCAGACTGACCGAACGTGCGAAAAACGCCAACGTCTCGTTTTGCATTTGAATTTCAATTGGCGACAACTCACCTGTCTCAATCGTGACGAGACGCCCGAACACGTGTATATAAAGCGATCGCGACGCCATTCGCCTTTGTTGATCTCCAGAGGTCTCCCGCTCGCAGTCCTGCTTGCGGATTTCAAGTTCTGTTTCCAGTCGCGATGGCTCACTCAGCTGTGCTTCGCTGCTCCGTCGTTCCTCTGCTCCTCTATTTGTCGGTGCTCCTCGTCTGTTGCGGCTCGGACTCGTCGCTTCCAGGTTTGTGTTTGACTCCGCGCTCCGCTCTTTGCTTCATGGCTCGTGTTCAGATGAAAAGGGTTCCTTTGTGCAACAGGAATTACTTCTACTATAGTACTTTGCACGAAAGGGGATTTCCCGGTGTGGAATTTCTTCGGATTCTTGGATACGTAGGCGGGCACGTCTTCAACTACGCTCCCGATCACAAGGGCGAGAAGCAGAATGTCATCCGTTTCCCGATTGACTTAACGAAACTTATTCTTCAATGATTCGAAGATGCCGATCTGCACAACGCCACCGTCATTTCAAGATGAATTCGGTTTGCGATTTCATTGCATTTTTGGTAATTTTAATGAATGTTCAGACTTTGCACCACTGATGCGTCTGCACCAAGATCAATATAGCCGTCTCATCATACTTCAGCATGGTGTCCGCAGCATTTTTTACCCGAAGGACGGAACTTTCAGCATTGGCAAGCCCCACCCTAGTAACCTTTTCGTCAATGTCGTTAATAGGACGTGAGTAAAGCTTCCTGAACTCGTGTTTACGGAATTAATTTTAGTACTGTCTGGATGGAAATACAGGAAATACCCGGCGAGGAAAGACCAATCACCACTACTGACGGTCGCCGCGTTTCATTCCTCTCGACGATTTCGATTCTTTTGTTTTCAACGCGACGTTGTTTGTGAACAGCCAGATAGTGCAGGACTTGAAGGAAAATTGAAGTTGGTCGATAGTGATGTGCACCCATGTGTAAGTGGTTTAAAATTTTTGATCTCATACGCGGTTGTTTTTAGCGTGATTTAAGCAACCTGTCGGTGAAGTCCACCCTCCTTCACGCCCTATGTGCCACGAACGTTATTTGGATGATGGCCACGAGGTGATTGCTTCCTACCGTTCTCTCCTGACGACGAAGAAC
Organism: Steinernema feltiae; assembly: GCA_007213375.1. NCBI lineage: Eukaryota > Metazoa > Nematoda > Chromadorea > Rhabditida > Steinernematidae > Steinernema > Steinernema feltiae. The sequence continues at coordinate 12,309 of MQUG01003826.1, read as the reverse complement.
AAATGCCCTCCGATACTGAATCTCACGACATTCTACAACGGAAACATCCCGATTGACTTTTTGAACGGACCGAAGACACTACTCTTTGACGAAGCAGACATGGACTGCTACTATCTACGCTCTTCAAAACCAAGTTAGTTTTCTGATCTACTGAATCCATTTCTAATTTCTTGAATTTAGGAAGTCGTGCCTCCTTGCTTACGGACCATCGCAACTGTTTGACAGTGTCCAGATTTCACCGAACATGCCCGTCACCACTCCAATTCCACCGCTTCCCTACCGACAACGTCCCTTAACCGACCCTCAATGCATCGTGACCGATGACGACATCGCCGACCACTTCGACATTTTCGAGTGGTATGGTGGGTGTCTGTTCCGTCTCCCCGAAATGCCGAGAAGACAGGATCTCCCGGAAGGATACGATGACGCTGGTGAGAATTTCTACATCTCTCGGAACGGAAAAGTGATTGTCCCGTATTTTAGAATGCTACCGAGGAACGACAAGTACGGTGTTCGTCGCGCACGCTTCATTCAGTCCCCATATCATGAGAATAGGCTGATGATGTTGGCCGAATACGGTTTTGGAAATGAAACGGAGAACGGACGATCGTTTACAGCGCAACATCGGTGCATCATATATGAGAATTCCTCACTAGTAAGCACTGCATATGCCTTTTACATTTGGAAATATGAATTTTGATTTTAGCAAGGTCCCCACAGTGCTTCCGCATATGTTTACGAAACCCGATCATGAATGGGATCGCTACGTAATTGCTGATTTGTACGGTGTTGACCTGGCCCTTACCGGAACAAATGATGATGCCGACCACGTGTTTGTTCTGAAGGAAGGGGAACTTTGGGAACATCTTCGCCTTCACCCATGGACTGTCGCCAACGAATCCGAAGCTCTTGTTCAGAACTATCTTGTCGGCAAGGAGAACCGCAATTTCTCAGTAAGTCGATCATCTCTTAACTGTTCTTATGAACTCTTTTAGAACAAAGACGTCAACCACATCCGCAATCTTCGCAAACGTTACGACTATTTGAACTCAGATCCGGTGCGGAAGCCGTATAGCGTCGTAGGGAGTTGGGCTGTGCGGTATGCTCATCCGGAGCTCGCTGAAACCGCAAGCAACTACCTTGTCATCATCAAGGAGCCTAAATGTACCCCGATGCACTACAGACTCTACGGCCGGAAGGTGTTTCTTGCGCCAAGGATGACCACCACTACAACACCGCGGCCTCCTGGAGATATGGAGAAGATTTTGGAGATGGCCCGGCGACAGAAGATCATAATGGAAATCCGGAAGAGACAAGCCGAAGCTGAGGGGATTCACCCGTTCATCGTGGTGGTAACGCTGTTCTCAACTCTCACCCCAATGCTCGTCATCGCCTATCTCTTGTACCGCTGGGAACGTCGACAGCAGAGACGCGCCGAAGAAGGCTATGTAAATGATGACCGTGAGGCGATGGAGGATTGCTGGTGCGTTGTGATGTTCGACCTGTGATGCCGAAGAGATCATTAATGCCGAATTGTGTTGCTGTAACCTGTGTTGCCTAACTATTGCTGTATAATTCTTTGCTCACTCCCCCCACCCGTAACATAAACTCTTTCCCAACCCACAATACTGTTTTTTTATTATTTTCAGTTGGAATTGCGAGCCGCGGTCGCGGTACACATTTCCTGGTCCTTTTCCGTGATTTTTAGGAGATGGAAACGCAGTGCAGTGGGATTTTCAACCTCCGGGAAGCAAGAAAACGCTTTGCCGAAAGGAGGCCTGGTGGTGACGCATTATGCCGACCGATTTAGAAAGGCGATTCAGAACGAACTAGAACGACAAATTCAAAGGAGGCTTGTTCGAGTAGGAAATATCACACGTTCGCATGGCAAGTCAGGAGGATTTCAGGCGATTTTTCCACGTTTCCTCGGGGATTCAGATGGCGAAGAAGAAGCCTTCCGCCTCCGCTGCTACCCCAGCGGCTGCCACAACATCCAAGTAAGTTGAATTGGTGAATTTAGCGTCATTTTGGCGAATTCGAGGCCGCCAGACGGACCGATATTCCTGGACCCGAGAAGCGGTGAGATCACGCTGCGGATCCATGCAAAGCCGGGAGCTAAAATCAGCGCGATCACCGACGTCGGCGAGACGGAGATCGGAGTGGCGATCGCGGCGCCGCCACGCGACGGACAAGCGAACGAGGAGCTCATCGGGAGCACGACCAAGTTCCTCGGCCTCCGGAAGTCGGAGCTCGCGTTTGACAAGGTAGGAACGCTTCCGCGATCGCTATCAGTTTCGAATTGGATCTTATATGATTAGATGATTCCACCCCGCTCTTGCGACTTTTGCCATCTGTGCGCACCATTTGAACAGGCGCGCGTCGAGACACGAATGTAATCGATCTCACTACACGTTCTCCGTGCCAATTTGCGAGAGACGACAATAGAATATTCACAGAAAACTACAAAAAAATACTAGGCAAACCCTGCGGCAGCTCCTAGGCCTAAGCCTGCACGAAGTACGAAGCCAAAAATGAGCTCCAGGGCGACCGGTCATTTGTACAACCGGTCGCCAACACACATATTCGGAACAAGTGCCATAAAATATTTAATAATCAGTGGGGAAGAAAGCTAAAGACCCTGCGAAATCGCAATCAATAGGAAGCCGCAAAGAAGCCAAGAATTGTTCGCCGTTTCGCTTGAGTTGGGTTCTTCTTTAGCATTCGCCTCATCAGGTTTGGGATCAACTGCTGGTTCAGTCGTAGTGGGCGTGGCTACGGTGGAAGAAGTCTTCGTTGCCATCCGAACGGGATCCGCCGGCTCCACCTGCACATCAGAAAACATGTATTTGCTTCCATATGCGAATTTGCAAGGCGTTCTGAAGACAACAACCTGATTAAAGCAATGATAGGCACAACGCTTACTCCATTCCTGGTTTCTTGAGGAAGTAGCAGTAGTTATCATAGTTGGGAAGAACAACTGCACCATCGCAAGTCTCTACGTAATTCTTAATAAAACCTTCACCTCCTGGTTGGTAACAAAGCACCGGGTCTGCAGATCGCGTAGTTCGAATCCCATTGACTAACGATACAATCCATTCTTCTTCTGCGGAGTTGCCTGTGGTGGATTCTTTGAGGACTCGATTGATACAAAGGGGCGGATCGACGGCAATGTCGATAACAGGGAACTGCATCTCTGGCTGAAAATTAAACTTTAATCCTCGAGTTAACCGACCACATCTCACACAAAGGTCCCTTGCGTTCGGCGTAAAATTGAAAGGTCTCGTGTTTACAACTGCGCCTTGGAAGTACAAGCGTTCGTCGTAAATAAAAGAAGAAAAATTCTTGAATTTTGCGTCGCGATATTCACCACACTCATGACATCCCGTTCTCATTTTGATCTTGTTTCTGACATCAACTGACCTAAAATTATTATCGTAAGTGACAATACTGACAACAACATCAACTGACGCGTCATCCAATATAGTTAGGTAGACCCAGGGGTAGTATTCCAATTCGTCTCTTAAATTTAGGCTTCTATAACTCGAATTGAATAAATGTTCGCCATATTTAAGTACCATCAATCTGTGGTCAAAACCCTGGTGCAGATGAATTAGATGGCCAACGTCTAAACAAATAATTTTAATTCCACAGCCAGAAAACAGTTTACGTTACCATCACGAATCAAACCGGCCCAGAAATCCACAATCTTTCGAAACTCCACGTACAAGTCTATCATTTCTGTGTAGTCCGTGAAACGAAAAACGCGTTTGAACGCGTAGCCAACAACCCGCAGACCTTCCATGTCCTTGGCGGTGCAGGCTGGCCGCGCTACAAAATCAATGAAGAGAAACGTCGAGAATCAGGCACTCACCACTCGCAGCTTCGCGAAGGACGATCACGGCGATCAGCAGGAGGAGCAGCATCTTGAACGGCGTCATCGGTCAACAGGAGAAACTGGAGCTGAGGGAATCGACTTCTCGTGGCGGATGCAAATCGGTCGACTGATTGGGAGTCACGCGAACCGAGTGTCGCCAGACTGACCGAACGTGCGAAAAACGCTTCGTTTTGAATATCAATTGGCGACAACTCACCAGTCTCAATCGCGACGAGACACTCGAACACGTGTATATAAAGCGATCGCGAAGCCATTCTCCTTTGTTGATCTCCGCTTCAAAGCAAATGGAAGAGATTTATAACGAAAACAACAATTCAACGTCAAAAACAAACAAAAATAACAACAGAGAGAGAGAAAAGATGCTTTACTTCTTACCACCTCTTCCGCCTCTCGATGAACCACCTCGTGAGCCTCCGCGACCACCTCCACGACTACCGCCTCGACTACCTCCACGAGAACTACCTCCACGAGAACCACCTGCTCCGCGAGGGCCTCCTGTCTTTCCCTTCTTAATCCTTTCGAAGTGCTGTTGTCGGTGGATTGAGCTCTTCTGGCGGATACCACCACCTCGCACGTTCTTCTTGCCTCCGCTTGGTGCGGATTCGCTAAAAAAAGAGAAATTATATAGACGAAAAAACATAAATTTCATTTTGCTGATTAGAGAGCTATTTGAACTTGATTACCCGCATCAAGCACATGTTTAAAAAACAGCATTTAAATAGTAAATGACAAGATTTTCTTACCCGTCTTCTTGTTGACCACCATCGAGGGCAGCATTAAGGCGCGCCTGCGCAATCCTTGGCTTCTTGGTTGATAAGGTATCGAAGATCTCCATGTGTCGCTTACGTTCGCCAGTGTAGTCGCCAAAGTTGGAAGCAAACTGACTGCGCTTTCCCCTCGGCTTGGTCTTTTCGTTTTTCAACGTTTCCTGGTGCTTTCCAATCGAAGCGGTAGCACGATAAACTTGCTCGTCAAATTCAATCTTTGACTTTTCAGTATCAGTGGTGGCTCCGATCGGAGCTTGTTGCTGCTGTCCGTCATCCTTCGCGTTGCCTTGGTGAAACGAGCAAGGTTCTGCAATCGCTGAAGCTCGTTCTTCTGAACACGATCCTTCTTGTCGGAAGAAGAAGTCTACAAGATTGAGTTGCCCGCAAACCGCAGTGATCTGCTGTGCGTTGAAGGTCTGACACGTGCTCTGAAGATCTTTGGACAGGAAATGAAGCCTATTAAATATCGCCTCGCTGCGTGCACTGACGTCACAAAGGGCAGCATCGCACTGGATACACTGGTGTGCCTCTTCAGCCAGTATTGCAAGAAACCCTTCACGTATGTTCCGTTGTTTCTTTGATGCTTTAGAGATGTTTGTTGTTCAGTGTCGAACCCGTAGACGTTGTGATGGTCAACGGAGACGTCCACGTTTACCCTGAACTCGTGCACCGTACACTCCCAGTTGAAGTTGACGCCGTCCGAAGGAAGATTGCCATTGACATCACTGCCGAGGAAATGGCTTCACTATTAACGCGTATGTCACTCGAATCTGAAGTTGTTGAGGGCGGCAAGGGGTTGAAGGTACTGTTTCCTTGGTCTTGTGTACCACGGTCTAATAATTCATTCAGGTTGATATTCCGCCCACCAGGCGTGATGTCCTTCATGAATGCGATATCGGTGGAGCCGTTGCCATTGCCTTTGGCTATGATAACGTCGTCCATAAGGGACCTGAAACATATACTGTTGGGGTACCTTTACCATTGAACAAGTTCTCGGAGCAGCTTCGCCAGGAGATGGGAATGGTCGGATACACAGAGATGGTGAACTACGTTCTGTGTCCGGCGGTAGATATCTCTACGAAGTTAGGTTCGGGCGCAGAGGAGCTCGACAATGCCGTGCGCATATCAAACCCGAAATCTCGAGAGTTTCAAGTTGCTCGTACGACCCTCTTGCCTGGGTTGCTGAAGAGTCTCTCGTCCAATTGCCATAAGGCTTTGCCTCTCCGTCTTTTTGAAGTTCAAGATGTTGTGCTCAAGGATCGTTCTCTAGGTCAGTTCACAGACTGTCGCTGTAAAACATCATAGGCAAACATTTTAGATGTAGGAGCGAGAAACGAACGCCGGCTCTCCGCAGTTTACATGGACAAACGTTCTGGAATCGAAATTATTCAGGGCCTGCTAGATCGTATCATGGAGAAAGTTGGAATTCCCCTTGGAGAGATTGGCGACGTGAATCCCCTTGAGAATACATACTTTGTTAGACCAGGGGGGCATTGTAAGTTATCTCTTTTCGCGCGAATGATTTTCACTCCTATTACAGGTCCAACATTCTTCAACGGACAGTGGCACACCATCCACACATCGATGAAGGGTTGCGTGGGAAGGATGGGCGTTCTACATCCTGAGGTGCTGAGTGCTTTCGATTTGAAAGTCCCAGTTACTGCCATCGAACTGAATCTTGAATTGGTCATGTAATACCTCATTACCGACTGCAGCTTCATTTTCCTCTACATTTTATGCACCATGTCGATTCGTCAGAACTTGCAAAATCCTTGGGTTTGCTCCGTCACGTGCGATGAGTCGCCAACAAAGTTACTCTTCTATTTTTATGCGGCCCGCGACTTCATCGCAGTTCAATTATTTTCGTTAATTTCTTGTACGATCCTACATAAATGTTCTACATAAATGTGTATGATTATGCTCCTGTGATTTGGTGATCGTTTGTTTGCAAATGCAGTGATTTGTTAATTCTGTGCAGTCTCGAGAATCGCTGGGTTTATGAAACTGATAGGGTCTGTCCGCTGCCACTGATGTGAGCTAAAGCGGCTTGAATCTCAAATCGCTCATGACGATGTAATCACGAAACTAGCCTGGCGATCTCAATTGGCCACTTAAACCACCACAACGGCGGCTGCAGATTCGTTTACGTTTTGTCTGCCGCGCTTTAATTACCGTCGCGCACGTCCATCGCGCGAGCGCAGTTGTATTTCGATTTCTTGCGATGCTGACTTGTGGCTCTCGCCATTTGATCCCTGTCAACGAGTTCATCATGTCTTGCTCTTCAGACTATTTGCCCACACACGCAGACGATGCGCGAGTGCGTGGCGCAATCCCCTTGTCTCGTGTTGAGTAATTGAGGATCAGTGATGCAAAAACAGATGTCCGCGAGAAGTGCTAATTACGAAAGGTCAGCTCTGGGGAGCTGCGGGCGGCCGGATTCAAGGAGTGCTGATCATGAGGTGGAACATCTGCTTAATGAAGTACGCTACTGTAAGAGGCCACACGCATTGATTCGATTACAATCATCGGATTCAGTCGGTTTATTGGCGAATTATCGAGCAAAGAGTTGAGAGAGGAGCGGAAATCAGATCTTCTGGATCTTGTCGGCCTGCACGACGGGATTCTTCTCGCGGATCCACCCGCGTTCGAGCGTTTTGAAGTCAAAGTCGCAGTTGTGCTCGCGGTCGTAGCGGTGCTCCGCGCAGAAGAGACCGCCGCAGCGACACGAGAATCCCGTCAGTCCGACGCGTTTGCTGCACTCGCGACAGCGATTCCGCTTCTTCGGCTTCGCCTCCTCCGTCGCCTCCTCCGCCGCTTCCACCGCCGCCGGCTTCTCTTCGACTCGGGGCGTCGGGGGAGGGACCGCGGGCGCCGTCGAGGGCTTCTGGGAGGGCGCGGGCTGCTCGCGGTGGCCGTGGTCCTCCTTGCAGTGCAGATTGAAGCACTTTGAGCAGAACGAGTCGAACTTTTCCGAGCCGAAGAATCCGCATCCCGCGCGGCACATCGTGGGGTCCATTCTGGCTGTTGGAGGGAGTGGAACGAACGAGTGATCCTGAAGAGGAAGGGTGATTCGGAGCGTCATCTATGGCGGCGTGTGACTCACAGAGCGATGCGATGGCGCATCGCTTCGAGAATAGATACATTGCTTGCTTGCAAGTTTTTTTAAAGATAGATGGCACACTCCCCAATGCTCAGAGTCTACCAGTAATCAGCATTTATAGTCCTGATCCACATCACTTTTCGCTCCACGTGTAAGCTCTCGGCTCTCCGACAGATGCACGACCCAAAACGACCGGCAGCTGGCTGCACATCACTGATCGCCGCACTCGTCGACAAGCGAGACAAGCGAGCGAGGCGAGCAAAACACGAAAGTTGCCATAGTTCACTTGTCACCTTAACAACGCACTCTCGAAAACAGACATTTCCATTTCCAAACAGACATAATTCCAACGTGTGAAAAAGCATGATGGAGCTTGCAGATCCCGCAAATGAAGTAAACTGCGGTCCGTTATATGCTGAATCTTATACGATCCGCACATTCCGCGACGTTCACGAGCCTCAGGGCGTGCAAGAGTACCGCGATTTGAGTCAAAACAGGCGAAAAAATCACCGAAATCGGCGAACCGGCGGAAAATCACGTGCGTGTGGTCCTCAACCCACAGACAATTCGCTCCACTCTCTTAGTCGCCTCATTTCCAGCCTTATTCATTCTTCGATCAGTCGGAATCGTGTGAACAAGCGCGATGGAGCTTGCAGATCCCGTATTCAAATGACGGTAAACTGCGCTGCTCCCCTGCTAATCCATCGCTTCAGTTCATTCAGATATCAACGCCGCACGCACGGACAAGACGAAAACGCCCAAACGAACGACTCGCGGCTGAAAACGTGTGAAAACGGCTGAAAAAAAAACTTGAACGGCGTCATCGGTGAACAGGAAACAGGAGCTGAGAGAACCGACTCCTCGCGGCGGCTGAAAATCGGTCGACTGATGGCGAGTTGAAAACGGTGCATTTCGTGCGCCTCGACTCACCGCCGCGTTCAAATTCATGCTCACGCTGCTCTGCGAACACTATCACGCGTCTCTATCTCAATCGCGCCTTCAGGCAAGCGGGAGAAGAGCCCGTGCACATGTGCGATTTATCGCTCTGCTGACAGTTTAAGGATGAAAAGGGCGTCTTTGGGTGATTTTCGTCTTTTCCAGTTCGATAAGCGTTCAAACGCACGTCGTCGGCGCAACAATTTCAACGCGCAACCGACGTCGACGGGAAGGACGTGCAGATGGAGGGAACGTGCAAGAACGTGAAGGAGAAGCGCGCGAAGAAGCCGACAGCGAGCGCGCACAGTGATTCGGAGAACGAGCGGTCGGAGATGTCGAACTGTGAGAAATCCGAATGAGGAATAAAGATAACTCAGGACCAACAATCACGCAACGCGTAGATGCGCCTTAGAGGGATCTCGAAAGTGTTTCGCATTCAACAAGTGGAGCTTCCGGCAATTGTTCTTCGTGGATTCACATGGCGAAGAAGAAACCTTCAGCCTCCGGTGCAACCCCAGCGGCCGCCACACAACAGTAAGTTGAATTGATGATGAATTTAGCTACCATTTCGCCTTTTTTGAGGCCGCCAGATACACCGATATTCCTGGACCCGAAAAGCGGGGAAATCACGATGCGGATCCACGCGAATCAGTAAAAACCATTCGTCGATCAACAGGTGAAAATTAGTCAGTGTGGCGGCTGCGGACGTTGCGAGCGGTCGGTCCATCATTACCCGGAGTAGAGGAGCAATAACGCGGTTACGGTTTCCGGCTACGCGGTGAGCAGCAACGCGGGATTCCGGCTACGCAAGGAACATTGACGCGGGCTTCCGGCTGCACTGTGAGCAGCGACGCGGTTTCCGCAGAACCAACTGCAGAAGCCAGGAGCGGAGATCAGCGCGATCACCGACGTCGGCGAGACGGAGATCGAAATGGCGATCGCGGCGCCGCCTCGCGACGGACAAGCGAACGAGGAGCCCATCGGGAGCATGGTCAAGTTCCTCAGCCTCTGGAAGTCGGAGCTCGCGTTTGACAAGGTAGGAACGTTTCCGCGATCGCTATCAGTTTCGAATTGGATCTTATATGATTAGATGATTCCACCCCGCTCTTGCGACTTTTGCCATCTGTGCGCACCATTTGAACAGGCGCGCGTCGAGACACGAATGCAATCGATCTCACTACACGTTTTCCGTGCCAATTTGCGAGAGACGACAATAGAATATTCACAGAAAACTACAAAAAATATTTAATAATCAGTGGGGAAGAAAGCTAAAGACCCTGCGAAATCACAATCAACAGGAAACCGCAAAGAAGCCAAGAATTGTTCAACATTTCGCTTGAATTGGGTTCTTCCTTGGCATTCGCCTCTTCAGGATTGGGATCAACTGCTGGTCCAGTCGTAGTGGGCGTGGCTGCGGTGGAAGAAGCCTTCATCGCTATTCGAACGGGATCCGCCGGTTCCACCTGCACATCAGCAAACATGTATTTGCTTCCAAATGCGAATTTGCACGGCGTGCTGAAGACAACAACCTGATTAAAGCACTGATCGGCACAACGCTTACTCCATTCCTGGTTTCTTGAGGAAGTAGCAGTAGTTGTTGTGGTTGGGAAGAGCAACTGGACCATCGCTAGTCTCTACGTTACCTTCGCCTTCTGAATGGTCGCAAAGCATCGGGTTTTCAGAGCGCGTAGTTCGAATCCCGTTGACTAACGATACAATCCATTCTTCTTCTGCGGAGTTGCCTGTGGTAGATTCTTTGAGGACTCTGTTGATGCATACGGGCGGATCGACCGCAATGTCGATAACTGGGAACTGCATCTCTGGCTAAAAATCAAGCTTTAATCCTCGAGTTAACCGACTATAACTCACACAAAGATCCGTCGCGTTCGCCGTAAAATTAAAACGTCTCGTGCTTGTAACTCCGCCTTCAAAGTATATGCGATCGTCGTAAACAAAAGAATAAAAGTTCTTGGCTTCTGCGTTGCTGTGTTCACCACACTCATGACATACCACTCTCACATTGATCTTGTTTCTGACATTAACGGACCTAAAAATATTATCGTAAGTGACAATACTGACAACAACATCAACTGACGGCTCGTCCAATACAGTTAGGTAGATCCTGGGGAGGTATTCCAATTCGTCTAATAAATCTCGGCCACCATAGCTCGAATTCGTTAAATGCTCGCCATATTGAAGTACCATCAATCTGTGGTCAAAACCCTGGTGCAGATGAATTAGATGGCCAACGTCTAAACAAATCATTGTAATTCCTCAGTCAGAAAACAGTTTACGTTACCATTACGAATCAAATCAGCCCAGAAATCCACAATCATTCGAAACTCCACGTATAAGTCTATCATTTCTGTGTAGTCCGTGAACCGAAATACGCGTTGGAACGCGTAGCCAACAACTCGCAAGCCTTCCATGTCCTTGGCGGTGCAGAGCGGCCGCTCTACAAAATAAATAATCGAAATGAAGAGAAACGACGAGAATCAAGAACTCACCACTCGTAGCTTCGCGAAGTACGATCACGGCGATCAGCAGGAGGAGCAGCATCTTGAACGGCGTCATCGGTCAACAGGAGCGACAGGAGATGGAGCTGAGGGAACCGACTTCTCGCGACGGATGCAAATCGGTCGACTGGTCGTGAGTCGCGTGAACCTCGTGTCGCCAGACTGACCGAACGTGCGAAAAACGCCAACGTCTCGTTTTGCATTTGAATTTCAATTGGCGACAACTCACCTGTCTCAATCGTGACGAGACGCCCGAACACGTGTATATAAAGCGATCGCGACGCCATTCGCCTTTGTTGATCTCCAGAGGTCTCCCGCTCGCAGTCCTGCTTGCGGATTTCAAGTTCTGTTTCCAGTCGCGATGGCTCACTCAGCTGTGCTTCGCTGCTCCGTCGTTCCTCTGCTCCTCTATTTGTCGGTGCTCCTCGTCTGTTGCGGCTCGGACTCGTCGGTTCCAGGTTTGTGTTTGACTCGCGCTCCGCTCTTTGCTTCATGCTCCGAGTTCAGATGAAAAGGTTCCTTTGTGCAACAGGAATTACTTCTACTATAGTACTTTGCACGAAAGGGGATTTCCCGGTGTGGAATTTCTTCGGATTCTTGGATACGTAGGCGGGCACAGTCTTCAACTACGCTCCCGATCACAAGGGCGAGAAGCAGAATGTGATACGTTTCCCGATTGACTTAGACGAAACTATTCTTCAATGATTCGAGAGATGCCGATCTGCACAACGCCACCGTCATATTCAAGGATGAATTCGGTTTGCGATTTTATGGCATGTTTTGGTAGTAATAATGAATTTCAGATTTTGAACCAGTTATGCGTCTGCATCAAGATCAGTATGGTCGTCTCATCATACTTCAGCATGGTGTCCGCAGCATTTTTTACCCGAAGGACCGGAACGTTCAGCATTGGCAAGCCCCACCCTAGTAACCTTTTCGTCAATGTCGTTAATAGGACGTGAGTACAAGCTTCCTGAACTCGTGTTTACAGAATTAATTTTAGAACTGTCTGGATGGAAATACAGGAAATACCCGGCGATGCAAACCAAATCACCACTACTGACGGTCGCCGCGTTTCATTCCCTCTCGACGATT
>MQUG01003824.1:0-44537 GCA_007213375.1 Steinernema feltiae | reverse complement strand
ATATGGTCGTAGAAGGGTGAGTTAAAGAGCTTACAAAAATTTTTCGTAGTTAGAAACTAATTTTTTTACATTATTACGAACGACAAAAATTTAGTTTGTCTTTCATTAAGCTTCAATATCAAAGAATCAAAGTAATTGATACGCCCACAAAGCTAATTATTCCAATGCATTTGCAAAAAACAGAAATAATTAGATTTCCATGAAACTTGCCTTGTTTTCGTCAAAAATGGCAAATGGCAAAAACAATCTATTTAACGAAAATTATTAATTATACTTATATTATACCTTATATCATAATGCATATGATTATTTAAGGTTATGGCATCCTGCCTGCCCCGGAAGGCGTTATCCTTGTGTAACCAGCTCATCAACGCAAAATCTTAGCAACAAAGAACGAAGAAACATCGATGCCGCTAAATGATTGTTATCAGTGTTACATCGTCCTGGACAAAAATTTGCCGCATTTTGAAGCGTTTGTGAATTTTGTTGAATCATCAAATCAATTCTTTTGCGTATTTTTCACTGTTACACGCCTCCAAAAATTGGGTCCAATGTTTATTATGTGTTCTTCGCTAAAAAAAGTAAAAAAATCTATTTTTGTTGCGATGGACACGTTGGAGTTTTAGACGTCAACAATCTGCCAAAATCAAGTGCGACTGGAAATCGGCTCACAGCACATCGTTCAGCACAAAAAATGCTAAAAAAATACACAAAAAATCACCACATCACCACAGATCACCACAAAAAATTTATATACTTTCTAAGAGACAACAACAATGTGAAATTGAAAAAAAATTGGAGCAAAATTGCAGAAGTCAACCGGAAGCAAAAATTGAATGATTTAAAAGGTTTTCGCTGGATGGCTCGACGTTCACCAAAAATTAATTTTATTCTGACAAAATTATGTTTTCAATACAAAAATGTGACTATTTTCAATGCAAACTGCCACTATCTTTTTGAGCAAAAACTGTGCAGACTGGATGGCAAAAATCTTCAAAACAGCTATTTTAGATAATCATTGCTCTGACATAACCTGAATGGTTCACAATAAATCAATAAATACATTCACAAGAGTGTTCTAAACTTTAAGATGATAAATATTGGAACAATCACTGTCAAAAACTACTGATACCGTATAGACAAACATTGACAAATATTAATCGCCAGCCTAATGCGATGGCATCTAAAAATTCAAGAATCCAAACACTTCAATTTCTGGTTCTGTCCACAAAAACTGTGTGTGTTTCTGAAGGTCGATTAAGTAGCTCAGTTATTGTTTGGGTGTTGAACTCTCAAAAATTCGCACTGCATTAGGATATGTACAGCGCCCTTTGCTATCACATGCTGTGAAGTTGACAAACCAGAAAAATACGATTGTATTTTAGTTTTTTTAATTCCGATAGTCTAAATTGTGTACACATTTTGTAAATTTTGTATTTTGGGGTTGAAGCCGCACAACAACATGAACTGGAAAATACGTATAGTGCAATTTGCATAATTTACAGAACCAAAGCATCCGTTTTAATTAATTCCAATGTTTCTAAAAAAAATGAGCGTTTAAGGGAAGTTAATCGACATGGCATATTCCAAAAATTATGTTACCGCATCTGCTGAGTTACTGTTTTTCGGATTAATAGGCAAAACTGTTTAAAGAAAATACAATAAGGTAAGAGTTTGTTAAAAAGCTTTATGGGTGAGCCTTGAAAACATCAAAAAATTACAAAATGTTCTCTTGTTCTCTCTCAGACATGTGAGACTCTCCAAAACTATCAACTCATTCTTTATTCATTTCCAGACCAAAAACAGACAAGGCGCATGCGAACAAAATTAAATGTAAAAGCAGAATGCGAGATCTAGAGATAAACCAGCTAGGCAAGGAAAGGGAGTAATCCAGACACCCGAAGCAAAATTTACGAAAGAAAGAAGAAATAAATGTTGATTTGCTTTCAATTTGCTTGATTTAAATTGCAAAACCAATGATCGCGGTAGTGAATGACAGGCTCATTTATCAAAAATATATGTACATTCTTAAATAAATTGTTGGCGTGAAACTTTAAATTGAGTCGCAAAATGTTTATGTTTGTGTTTGTGCCATTCAATGAGAATCACTTTCAAAATAATCGAAAAATACAGACCCTATATTAGTGTTTCCCGAAGTGTACAACAAAAATCGAAGAGAAGACAACAAAATGAAATTTTCTTTGGATTATTAAATAAGTAGTGAGAAAAAATTTTAATTTGATTTCATGTTTGACCGGTTTATAGCAAAAATTAATATTTCTTTAATTGTTGACGTAAAACGTAAAGTTGGTTCACAAAATCGCTATCTTCGTCATCATGTACCCCAAGAATGTTTCTTTAAACAAAGAAAAATTTGACAAACGGTGGGTCGACATTGTCTTAATTAAAAAAAAAGGTTGAAGCTGTTCGTTCTCAAAAAAACATTAAGGAACTTTTGAATTGGTGTGAAATCGTTCAAGTTTTCAAGTTATTTGTGTTCAAGTGGAATACTAAAATAAAAAAGTTATAAACGCATATAAATTTATCAAATTATTGACCATGTCATTGGTATCCAGAACTTTAAAAGTAAAAAAAGTAATTGGTCATTGTCATATTTACGATTTTTGCTGGTTTTTCCCACTCGCATTTGCAGAAGCTCGTATAATAGATATCGAAATTCATAAAATTAATTCAAAATTAACGATTCCACACAGTCGGAATGCGAGGACTTTCATGATACAAAAATTGTGAATTTTTTTTGCGATGAACGATAAACGTTGAATTATTTTTGGGGTTTTTGGGGTTGTTTGACGTCAGATGACGTATACAAAAATTTTCCACATTTTGAAGCGTTCGCTGATTTTGAGTGATTTATTCATTGAATAATCAAATCATGCTATATATTGTAAATTAAAGCAACTCAAGCGTTTTGAACCGGATCGCTAGAAGCGCTTGAAGCCTTCGAGCAAATTGGTTGACAAAAAAGTTGATGTACTTGGCTTGAACGCATCTTGCAGTAAAATAGAAAACCATCTTAAATTAACAGATAAAATAAAAATTAGCAGCATTGAAGCTAAAATGAAGTAATTTAATTTGGGGTAATTTAAAGTAATTTTGGGGTAATTTAAAGTAATTTAAAGAACGGAAGTAAGCGGCTTCCGTTCTTCGACAGGCGGTATCGATACCACCGGAGATCGTCTTTGTATCTTCGCAATCTTTCTTCAAAAATTCAAGTAAATGTTCTTAGTTTTTCATCAGTTGGAATTTAAAGTTATTCGTGTTACAAAGTTACAATTTAACCCACTTTGCTAGAATATGTGTTTTAGTAGAAGCTTTCAGTTGTTAATCTTAAATAACAAAAAATCACAAATTGTATCTTTAGCAATTAACGCCAGAAATTGTCAATATTTGTGCTATAGCGTGTCAATTTAAGCTACCAAATGCTACTGATTACATTAAGTAACGCTGTTGATGTGGTTTAGAAATAAATGGACACGATAAAAATTTAAATTTGCATTTAACGAAAACTTATTCCCAATTCCAAAGATCCAAAAATTAAATTTTGAAATTGAATTTGGATTGATCGAATATTTCCAGGAAAAAGAACAATTCCGAAGATCGAGATGACTGCACAAGGTTGCAAAAATACTGATGTTGTGGATGAGCACGAACAAAAACCTCCAAGCAAAGTTAGCCTCCGAGCGTAGAGCAAATTTCGAGCAAAGAGCATAGAGCAAAGATATTCAAAAATTTTAAAAGTTTTGTCTGCTAAAAAAATTAAAGAGCTCAGATTTTCTCTTCTAATGAATGTTTTTAGCAAGTTTAGTATTTCATATTGTCATACATATTTCATGTCATATTGTCAAAAAGCGAAAACTGGTTGACAGATAAAATTTCAAAAATTTCGAAATTTCATCAAATTCTATGCCTAAAAAAATGATGTACTGGGCTTGAACGCATTTTGCATTAAAATAAAAAAACGATGTTAAATGGTTAGCCCAAAAATAATATTCCAAATTTTTTGCGATGATGCTACCAGCAAAAAATATTTTTAGATTATTAGATATCAATAAATTATTGCAATATTTTTTTGATGAAAAAGGAAAACAACTACATGAAAAACGAAATATAGCGACCAACTTTAAAGGAATTGATACTTGCGCAATTCGCAAAAAAAGTTAATAAATATTGTTGTTGCAAGGAAATATGCTGGTGTCTTTTTTGGAGTTTTAAAGTTCTCAGTTTTAGTTTAAAGTTTTGGAGTAAAGTTTAAAGTTGGAGTTCTTTTTTAAAGTTTGTTTGGCGTACAAAAATGTGACGATTGTTAAAGTGTGCCTAGACTCTGACTTGGAATGGTCATTTTTATGCATTTATGCATTATTTATTTAAAAATATCGTTGCAAGTTGCACTACAGTTGGAGATCGCCAAAGACCTGGACAAAAATTTGCCAAATTTGGAAGAGTTCGTTAATTTTGAATGATTACCCTGGACATGATCCCAGGGATCGTGTCGGGACCCAACACCAAGTATGACATGAAAACAAAAAAACAACCACTCTAGTCCGATCCACTGAATAAAATCTGTAGAAGTCGAAACTAAAGTTAAAGTGAAAAGAATCTTGCGCCAGCCGATTTTGTGGTTTGTTACCACATTCGTAGCGAAAAAAATAAATAAAAATTCAAATGATTAGAAGCAGCATTGAACTTAGAAGCTAATGTTATTTAATTAATTTAAAGACCACTAGACCGATATCCGTTATTGCGCGGACAAATTGGTTGCAAAAATTCACGTTTTTTGGCTTTATGGAGTTATTATGTATATAGTTATAGGAACTGTATTTTTACAACTAAAACAGGGATAATATTAAATAAATGTATTCGTTTAATTGGCCAAAAATGTTACTCAACAAGGTGACCTTGAAATTACGTTTACGAGAAATAAAATTTGTATTCGAGAATAAATTACAAAAAAAAAAGTTTTTGCACTTTAAGGTATTTTTAGGTATAACACAACAAAAGTTGTAAAAATGACGTCGATACAAGAATACTTAAAAAAACAAGTATATAGTACAAAAGTATACATTTAAATCGATCACAACATAAAGTGAAGGTACATGCAAAAATTCTAGTTGCTTTAATATTGTTGAGTTGCAATTAATCCACAAGCAAATTTAAAAGTTATTATTAAAAAGAAAAAGTAAACTAATAAATTTAACGTCTTTTTCGAAAATGAAACTTGTTAAAAAAGTAATCCATTCTTAGAGTTCAATGGGAAGTTAAAACAAAACCATTTGACCCCACATTTGTCAGCGGTAAAAATAAAATTGAGTTAAGGTAGACCATCGAACCACAAAACGTAATTGTATTGTTTTTTAATGAAAGTTCATTTTCTAAAACCGACGGACAAAAGTGACAAAAATTAATGACGTTTTTTTTACAATTCCTATTTTATTTCAAGTTCATATAGTGTACTCACATGTGCTTCGAAACAACAACGAAGAAAAGGAGTTAAGACATTAAAGAACTAACTTATAAATCCTAGATGAAAGTCCGATCTCCTCCTTTAAACGGGAACAACTCGCAAAAAACAAGGTATTGTAGTTATGTTACCAAATCATCTTTTAGGCTAACATTTTAGAAGATGGTCGAGAACAAAAAAAATTTACTTTTTATATGTCGGAATTTGAAATTTTCTTAAAATCTTTAATTTTACATTTTAGTTGTGTTACAATTTAACTTAAACATTCACATTAATTATCCATCGAATTGATTAGATAAATAACCATTCCCTGTAGGCTTTAATCGCAAATATGTTGCTTTGGGCAAAATTTGATACGTATTGTTCTGGAATTTGTGGAATAGAGATTGCTGCGTTCACCGAACAAAAAAAATGAATGAAATTATGAAATTTTCAGGCAGATGGAACGATGCTGTACAAAAATTACTTTGTTTCCATGTTATCAACGTAAGACAGCCTTCGTAAGTTTAAAATGTTAACAACCTTTACTTTCTTATCGCGGAGTCATGGTGCATGTTTCAAAAATTTTACACTGCAAATTTATCACATTTATTGATTTAATTTCTTGCAAATTAGATATAGATTAATTTGGAACAAATTAGGACAAAAAAATGCAAATTTGTCAAATTTCCTGACATTAGGAACAAAAAAGGAACAAATTTCCCCCAAAAAAGTTTGTCCATTCCCTCAGATGGTTCGCTGCTTCCAAAAATTTAATTTTTTTATGTTATCCACGTAAGCAGCTCTCAAACAATCGGTGAAAATTCATCGTTTTAAAAATACATTTTATGAGTTGATGGTAGATTGTCAAATAAGTCAATTAAAATTCTCGATGAATAAACAAACCATTTATGTTTTAAACAACTCCTTCCTGCTCTTTGGAAGGCTTATTAATTAAGAATTTTCTACATTTTTCTACAAAAAATCGACAAAATTTGTCAACGGTTATTGTCAATCCTAAACAAAAATTCCAACTTTACTAGTTTTTTTTATTGCACAAAAATGCGGCAATTGTTCGTGCTCAAAAATCATCCAGGAACTCTTAAACTCGCCCGAAAATGTTTTAAACAAAAAATTCCTAATTGGTAGCGTGTTCGGAATAGCTTTTAGTAGCGTGTTCGTAAAAACGTTTTCGTAACAGCGTAATAGTTTTCGTAATAATTTCGTAGTAATTTCATAATTGCTGGAAACCGCCGTGAGTAAAGTAAAGTACTTCACTATGTATTTTAAAACTGATTCATTAATGAATCGTTAACTCGATGAATAGACCATGTAAATTTTCCTGGTCTTTGGTAAGCTTTAGTTAATAATCAAAATTGAATCCAGCAAATGCTCATCGACTTTCTTAAATGGTCAAAGTCTACTTATTTGAACCGTCCAGGCCTTACAATAATTATTATTGTTTACTATAATAGTAAACAATAATAAATATTATTGTTTACTAACTGAACACACAGTAACAAAAATGTAAAAATATACAGTAATTGCATCTCAATAATTTTTTTTTTTTGTAATAATCATGGTCCTCTAAAACATTTCTTGATCGGTTAAAATAAAGTACAGTAGTGCCGAAAATTCTAATCCAGTTTCTTACAGATATATGTACAAATGTAAAAAATGAAAATTCAAAATTTTTTTGTTCGGAATTGAAAGCGCAAAAATGCTACATCCGATGATTAATTTGTTTTCAGAACATCTTCTGCCATTTGCAATGTAAGGCACAAACAAACTCAAGCACATAAATTAAAATGCTGAGGACCAGTAGCTTACACATGGAGGCAAAAATTGTTGTCGCTTTCCGATCTTTGCAGATCAAAAATAAAAATGGTCGTACTTGTATCAAAAAACAAAATAAAAATTATAAAATTTCCTTATTTTTGAATTTTGAATTCTAAAAATTTGAAAACAGAAATACGCTGAGTTCCACATTTAATTTTTTGTTGGTGTTGTTGGAAAAAATTGTTGGTGATGACCCCTGAAGGCGTTAACCAAATTAGCAGATTGACGAACACTCAGTGTCAAAAATAAACAAAAGGTATATTGACCTATCATTGATTTTGACAGTTTTGTACGCACTTGAGCCAATGAGCCGTTGAGCCAATTGTGTGTATTCAACATTCAAAAAATTATTTAAGAACTCTTGAGTTTGTATGAACTTGTTCATAAAACATAGATTTTTTTTTCAAAAATTAAACTAAAAGCTCCTGTTTTCAATTAAAATTTAAATAAAATACATTGAATAATCTGGAATATTTATTTGGAATATTTAACAATTTTCTTTACAATTTTTTCCTGTGCTCTGGAAGGTGATTAATTAATTAACCCAACAACCCCTCCAAAAAATCTAACTTTATTGAACTAGTTTTGTTTCTGAATGTCACGCACATGCGCCCATTGTTCTAGATCAAAAAATCATTCAGAACCGTCCTTCCTCTCTTGAATTACTATGAAATTGTTTAAAAAAAATGATACTCGTCCTTCCCAAAATAAATTTTTTTTTTAATTCGTAGTTCGTAGCGTTTTATACGAAACAGGCGATTATTTTAACAGGAAAGCATTAGGCTTTAGTTTTATAAACTAAGACTCTCACGATGATCCACAAAAAAAATCGAAAAAATTTTTGTCAAGGCATATTGACCTATCAATGAGTTGTTCACGTGTGCTACTTGTGTATTCGTGCATCTTCATATCGAGAAGTAGAAATTTTGGTTTTCATATTATTCAAAAAAGCAAAAATGTGTTTTTAAGAATCTCTTGAAAAGTTAAATATTTTATTGAAAATCCTACTCCAATTAGCGGCTTTCAGACTAACCATTTATTTCATGCACGGATGTCGACCGAGCTGCCAGTTGTTAAAAAATAACAAACCTTTATGGCGTAGCCTGTGACGCCTGTGCAGACAAAAGTGAATTTCTGATTTAAGATAACGCGTATCTGAGATCCTTAGGCAATTATACCTTTACTTACAGAGTAAAAAACTAAACTCTTTTTCAATAAATCGGAAAATCAATTTGTATTGCACATTTGAGACTAAAAAATAAATAAAACACAGAAAAGACCTGTTTCCGCTGAAATAGTGCTGGTTCACTCTGTTTTCTCCCTAAATTATATTTAAATTTGCACCCAAAAACACAATAAAATTAAATTTACATGGTAGCTCATGCCAACAAAAAACCCTTCGTCTTCATTTTTTAACATCTGATTTTTCCAGTTCATTACAACTGAAGTTGGCTCCAGCTATCAAAAAATCTCTTGGCAGAAACTCTTGATTTTTTTTTATAGTTTTTTGTTGGTATGACATTGCTTTAAATGAAATGTCCTGCGCTCTGGAGGGCTCATTAATGAAAAGGCCAATAGCAACAGTGAAAAGGCCAAAAATCGACAAATATTTTATTGACCTAGTTTTTTGTATTGCACCAAAAATTATTATACGTTTTATGTACACGTACGCTAGTTGTCAAAGGCTTTTGTTTTAACACATGGGCTAACGAGGATCTAGGATAAAAAAATCGACAAAAATTGTGGTCACGCCACACCGAAAAAAATTCCAACTTTAATTTTTCGCTTTCTTACATTCAGAAAATAGGTCAGTAACGGCCTCCCTCTCTTGAATTAGGATCAAAGAAATGATTCGAAACTTATCTCTGCTGAAAAATCCAGAACGACATTGAAACTCGAAAAATTAATTAAATTTGAAAATGACCCGTTTGTGCGCAACTAATTGGTTTTTCTTCTTGGTTTTCCTCATTCATGCCAACAAAAAATTTATTAATTTAAAAAAAAATTAAATTGAAAAATCCCGTTCGGTAATTTGGTTTAAAATATTTAAAAAAAATTAATTTAAATACAAAATAAATTTAAAAAAATACAAAATGGCATTTTAGAATTTGATTTTTTTTTAATGAAAAAACCAAGTTCAGTATTTTGGCAAACAACCGTCTCCGTCTCAAAAATATTAAGAAACTCTTGAATTACTATGAAATCGTTTTACGAACCCGTCGAATCGATCAAGTAAAATAAACAATGAAGTTTTAAAGAGTTTTTGGATTCTTTGAACCTTTGAACCGTGCTCAAAAAATCGTTCAGGAACGTCTTCTCGCTGTTGAATTGGTATGAAATTGGTTTAAAACAAATTACAAGTAAGTTACAAATTACAAGTCTCAAAAATTAAATTTTTTAAATTAAATAAATTTGTAGTTTGTACATATTCAATAACAATTTTCCCTTAAATATAGCAGTCTCTTAACGCGTTTTACTTTATGCTAGCCACAAATGTGCATATCAATTACACATGAAATTATTTCGGCAACTAAACGATGTTTTTACTAAGAGTTGGATGAACGAAACATTCGAAAACAAAACCCAACAAATAGTGACGAATTTGTTGTTTTCGGGAAATCACAAAAACTGCATACTCTTAAATAATCTGTAACCGCTTGTTCCACACAAAAAATAAACATAAAAGCATAAACAATTTCAATAAATAAAGCAAACAATAAATAAATAAACAAAATCTTAATTCAACATTGTTCAGAATCTTTGGTATCCTATCCCGGCCGATGCACCAAGATGATCCAGTTCTGCCAGGATTGCGAACACGGGGAGAATTGCCACTCAAAAATCGGAGAGGGACGACTCCTTCGCTGTCGTACAGAGCCGAATGATTTTATTGTTGCCAGCGACGCGCAACGCGCTGCCGATGGCATTTACCTTTAGACAAAACCTTACAAGACAAGACAACTGTTGTATCCTCGTCAATGTCCTCGTCAAAGACCAATTGAATAGCGGCAAAAAGTAGACAAAAAATAAAAAAAACCAAGCAACGTATTTTATTTTTGAAGAAACCCTTCTTGTTTGTTGATTTTGAATCAACCATCGCAAATTATATATTTTCTCTTTATAGATGGTGTGCATGAAAGGCTTCATCTGTCGTCAATCAATCAATTTCTGATTATAACGGCTGAAATACCCCGAGTTTGCGGCTGTTAGTTTTGCCAAAAATTTAAACATTTAAAGTAAATCAAATTTTAAATATTAAATTTTAAACTTTAAAATGGTTTCTCGAACTATAAATAAATAACCGTTCGCCCGTTCTACTCTCAAAAATAAACAAAACTTAACGTCTTTTATTAAACAAAAATAATGAATTTGAGGCCTCTATTTGGAGATGACGACATTCTTGTTTGCTGAATTTAAATCAAACGCTAAACGATGATGTCGTATTCTCGCCAGAGACTGATTCAAACAAATTAAATCAAAAAATGATTAACAGGACTGTGCTGTGAAAGTGCTGTGCTGTGAATTAAATTCACCCCTGAATGAACGGTTATTTGGATTATGTTCCAATAATCTCTTGGCTCGCGCACGTTCAAAAATATACATTTTAAATCTAAATTAAATTTTAAACGTTTACTTTAAAATTGTCTTCTGACTATCAACTAAATAGCCTCTCGCTCATTCTAGGCGTCTCCAAAAAATAAACAATAAGCAACGTATATTCGGAGATGACAGGAGATGACCACCAACAAAAATTATCGCTAAATAGAATCGCAGTAATAGAAAAATCTTTTTTATTCTAGTCTGAATCGAAAGACGCCTGCGTTCGCATTAATTGTGCCGCCCTCTTTTCAAAAGCTGTTATTCGCCACACAATAATTTACAGTTCAATTTAAATTAAAGTTTAAACGTGCACTTTAAACTTTAAAATGGTATTCCAAACACAAATAGTCAACGGCCGTTCTGCAAAAATAAACGTAAAAATAGCATACATGATGTATTTTAATCACAAACGATGAATTTTAGGTCCATTTTTTGGAGTCGACGTCAGTCTTGTATGTTGCCGCTGCATCAAACGAAATAAAAAAATAACCGTTACGTCTATGCTGTGAATAAAATACTTCATCTGAATCTGTGGTCAATCAATCGATTTCCGCTTTTACGCGCTGAAACACCGGAATTGGATAAATTTTTCCTTCAATTGAAAAGTTTTTCTACTTTCTCCAAAAATGCTTTAAATTTCAATTAAATTTTAAACGTTGTCTTTAACTTCAAAATGGCATCCCCCTGCGTTTGCATCAGTTGTGCCCTCTTTTCAAAAGCTGTTCCTTGCTCTCCGCCTAGCAAAATTTACATTTTCAATTTAAAATAAAATTTAAAGGTTAAACGTTACTGTAAACACCAAAATAATATCCCGAACTAGGACTAAATAACCTTGTGCCGTTCTACAAAAATAAACAGAAAAGTAGCATACATGATGTAATTTATTCACAAATGATGAATTTTAGGTCCATTTTTTGGAGTCGACGTCAGTCTTAATTGTTACCGTTGCATCAAAAATCAAAAAAATCATCATTTACCAGAACGCCCATGCTGTGAATGAATGAGCTTCATCTGCATCTCCGGTCAATCAATCAATTTCCGCTTTTAACCGCTCAAATACACCCCTGAATGAGCGGTTATTTGGATTAAGCTCTGATAATCTCCTCTCGCTCGCGCACCATTCAGTCTCTCCATTCAACTCACAATCGGCCGCTCATCTCTACGTTCAATCTATTTCCTCTCCGACCAGACTCGATGACTCGATCGCGTCAGTCGCTGTCCGTTGTTCTCGAGGTGAGTTGTCGCGCTTATCTGCAATCTCAATCGCTCTAATTGACGTCAGCTTTGATCTACTTTTGCCTTTGCTCTTTATTCTCTATCCTTTGATGGTTGCAGACGTTCTTTAATCAATTCTATTGTATTTTAGGTTGAAAAGCTGACTATGAGCGAGGAAGCCACCCCATCACCCCCCTCTACGCCAACCGATGTTCTAAAAGCGAGTGCACCCGAAAATCCGCCTGATTTGGAGATTAGAAAAGCCGATGAAAAGTCGAATTATCAAATGTATGTCAGCAATTCAAAGATTTCAAAAATTCACGTTTTAAATTACAGGATGCTGACAGAATTTAGACGTAAATTCGAGGAAGTCCGCGAAAAGATGTACGAAAAGTTTAGAATGGAATTTGGTCCGAATATTCTCAAGTTTAAGGAGCTCATTGGTCAGGTAAGATTAAGAATTAAATTTAAATCAAAAAACTAAAATTCAATTTAAAAGCGGTCTGTTTAACCGTAGGGAAATCGATTTTTAATTAAAAAAAGGTCACCGAGCCACAGTAAAATCGTTTTTTGATTGTAAAAAGCAAATTTTTGGGATTTTTCCGTTGTGCACAAAAAACCGTTGGACGAATGTGCTCAAACAACTGACAATTATGATTTAATCTCTCTCTGATTACAGGTGTCGTAGTTATATTTGTTTTAAAAAAATTTATTTTTAAAAATTAAAAAAAAATAGTAACCTGCTTTCCGACTATCAACGTTCGATTAGATGGCAAAAAAGGAACTTGGAATAACAAAAAATTAGAAAAATATTTGTTTTCATTTCAAACAAGATTCCTTTAAACGATTATCAAGTTTGTTCCGTTAAGATTGTTTAACTGCTCTAAATGGTAACTTCCATCCCAATGCTCCCCGCAAACTGAACAAACGCTTTAATTTTTGAGACAGAGATAAAAAAACGGATAATTAAAATCAGTAAAAAATGGATCAACTCAAAAAACGGTCTGTTCTACTTCTGTCCGTTCAATAGCAGTAAACTCTCTTTCTTTATTGCAAAAAAATACAACATTTTGGTTTCTTTTTCGTCCTATTTTAATTTAGAACATATTGTACTCAACAAAACGATTATTAGGCATTCATCTCTCCCCAATTTATGGTTTTGTAGTGTAACGTCCCTGCTAGTCTCAAAAAAAATGCAGTTTGCAGTTAAAAAAGTTTGATTTAAAAATTGAGCTCAGAAATCTGGCTTCCGACTGTTAACAAAAATTTGATTTTGAAATAAAACTACTATTGTTTATACATTTTTCCTGAAAAACAGGTATTTTGATTACAACCAGAATATTTCACTAAGTGAATGAATTTTACCTTAGTTCTTAAAATCATGAAAATTCCAATTTTTAGCTTTGATTTGATCCCAAATCGTAATCACCGAACAAATAAATGCAGAAAAACACAATATTTTGGCTTCGTTCTACTGAATACAAATCCTATATTAATTGAGAACAAGTTCGACTCAAAAAACCGATTAATATGATTTATCCTTTTCCTGATTTATGGTATAGCGTATTCCGTTAATTTTAAGCAAAAACAAATATGACTTGCAGTTCAAAAATTTTGTTTTGAAAAATAAAATCATCATCAACCTGCCTTCCGACTGTTTCAGCTAGACTCGCCATCAAAAAAGCTTTTGAAATAAAAAATCCCCCTCTATAATAAAGCGCAAACTGACGGGTACGTTTGTGTGTGTGTTTTTCTGTCCGCACCGGAGTCATTCGAGACGTTGAAACGACCGGTCGTTCTGAGAACACAACACAAAAGAGACGACGCCACCAGGCATCGAACTCTGACACCGCGCACAACAGACAAACGCACTGCCAATGAGCCACCGCGCGCACGCTTTTGAAACGTTGCAATGAGGATAGATGTCAGGTGTTTCATTTTGCAATGAAGCGGTTGTTTGTTGGAGAGAAGCAAAGTTATGGAACGGATTAAAGTGGAATGAAATGGAAATTATGCGCTGATAAACTGTCGACTGCGCATATGAAAACCGTCGTGATGTGCTTGCCATTTGCGCGCGCTCCAGTTCAAATTCAAGGTTTTCAAGATGGTTGATTACAATCAGAGTTAAATAAAGGCGCGGATTGCGCGCGCTTCAGCGTTTATATGAACAAATCATAAAGTAAATTAACGCCTTTTTGACTTTTGTCCGTTTTGCTTGAAAATTGTCCTTGTTTTCCTTTGTGGAATGCGGTCAAGTTGGACTCAACCTATTAGGAGCTCTCCGTGATCTCTTGTATCGGATACAAAAAATTGATAAAACAATAAAGGTCTGATTTGCGACTTCAAGCGTTAAACTCGATCAACAAAGGCCGGTATATGGTAACTTTTCAAACGATCACCGCTCCTTTAACAAGATCTTCTCATTCCATCAAAAATGAACAAGTGTAATGCCCGCGCTACATTCTATCATCGAACAAATGATGAAGCTCTTGGGATGGAGAACTAAAAATAGGCTTTTAAAAAAGTGCAAAACGGCTTTGTCCGATCCAGACCGGAATATTTCAGGAAGTGAACCTCACTGCAGGGTTGTATTATGCCTTGTTCAAAAAACTTGATAAACAATGGAGGTCTGCTTTCCGACTTCCAGTTTCGGTCATCGAGCTGCTCGGTCTCTTCAGGTACCATATACAGTAAAATAGTTTTTGGTTTTTTCTGTATTTTTCAGTCCAGTTAATCCCAAAATAGAAATTAAACTCAACAAACTGATTATTATAATTTAGTCTTGCCATGATGCCTCTCATTTGTACCATAAAAAATCGATTTGAAAATTAAGCTCAGTAAAGCCTTCCGACTGTTAACAACTGTCTTGAGATCAAAAAACTGATTTCCAACAGCATTCAAACAGTAATCGACAATCTAGTTTGTTGCGTTAAAATTGTACGGGGTCAGTATGCAAAAAACACGACATTTTTGCTTGTTTTTCATTTTGTTTGATTTATTTTAAGTGAGAACATTTGCACAAAAAATAAACAAGTTGGGCTCAACTAACGAATTCTGAGGATTTTAACCGATGATTTATGGTTCAGAATTCTACAAAAAAAAGTTATATTAAACGAGCGCAATTGTTTATGCACTTATCCTGAAAAAACCTTGTGTGATGTTTAACTGCATTTCTGTAATCTACCATCAAGTGTTGTCAGTCTTGTTGCGGTTTGTGCTTGTTAAGGTTGTCGAAATGCGGTATATGGTAATATTCCAAACGCTTATCAAATTAAACAAACGGTTTAGTTTATGTTGCAGAGAACAGAGCTTCAGAATGTGATATTCAAAAAATTGCAAAATTGCAATCTGACTTTGATTTTCAACTTCAAAATTGTAACCTAAAATTCAAATATTCATGTGACTCTAAACTTCAAAATGGTTAGCCAAACTCTGAAATCCAAGCGAACAAAAAATGAATTACAGTAATTTTAATTTTAACCGCTATATTCCAGCAAACGTACAGGTTAATATCAAAGAGACAATTAACAAATTTGGCTTGGTTTTCCAACGTGAATGATGTGTTCGCGTTCCTGTTATTGTACCGGACGCCATTTAGCGTCTTCGAAAAACAAAAATATAATAATAATGAACGTCGCCACCTTAGGACCCAAATATTTTGCCATTTGACGGCAATTCGCTGAAAACTTGAAAATATCTGTCTTTTGTCATACCATGTCATGTAGCAAATTTTGGCGTTGCAGATGTCTTCCCCAGCTCATACCTTTCGTTGAGCCATCGCTCAGCCAAATTGGATGTCTGTCGCGACTTTCATTCTCGATTGCAATATTTCAACGGTTTTTTGTTGCCAAATGGTCACAAATCTGTGATTCCCTACCAAAACGAGGTCGCAGAAGACGCTAGTGGCATCAGAATCATTTGAAAATGACGGAAACGGCCAACAACGGCCAGTAGCATCCGCCATAAAAACCACTGAAATATTGCAATTCTCGTTTTTCAGAGACGGGAATTGGCGTGCCGGTACGACAATAACCCGTGGTTAAAATTCATGTTATTAAAATCATGAAAAATCCGCTTTTTAAGCTTTGATTTTAAACAGCATTCTTGTAATTTACCATCAAGTTTTGTGTTGTTGCTTTTGTCAAAAATTATGCTGTTTGGAGTATTGGTAAACCTTGATTTCAGATTTTCAACTTGAAAATTGTAAACTAAAATCCAAACAAACATCTGTGAATATAAACTTCAAAAAAATGATTTGATTTTTAGCGCTTTATTCCAGCAAACGTACAGGCTTAATATCAAAGAGACAATTAACAAAATAGGCATGGTTTTTCCAACGTGAATGATGTGTTCGCGTTGCGCGTGTTATTGTTGTACCGGACGCCAATTAGCGTTTCCGAAAACCAAAATAAAAGAATGACGAACGTCGCCATTCAATCTGATATTCAAAAAAATGCGAAATTGCAACATGGAGGTTTGGTATGCTTTGAACTTTGATTTTCAGCTTCAAAATTGTAACCTAAAATTCAAATAATCACGTGATTTTAAACTTCAAAATGGTTACCCAAAGTGAAATCTAAGCGACAAAAATGAATGACAGTAATTTTGATTTTAAGCGTTATGTGGCAGCGAACGTACAGCAATGTCAAAGAGACAATTAACAAATTAGGCTTGGTTTTTCCAATTTGAATGGTGTGTTCGCATTGCGCGTGTTAACCCGTGTAAAAAGAGCGACTCTTGTGGCTTTTCAATCAACCAAAAAACAGCTTTTCCAAAGAGGACTAAATTAATGCTATCGCAGGCGTTCTACGATTCAGTCCCTCATATTCCAGGAAGTGAATCTCACCACCGAACCCGAAATTGATGAACTCATCGAGGAAGTACAAAAAATGTCCGCTCAATATCGTCGCCTCAGCGCGGATGCCGAAGCTTTCCGCGTTGGTTCGAGCAGCTGCAATGGGAAAATGCGCGATTTGGGAGGAAGATTCCACACGGTTAGCTTGTTCGAGCGAGACACTCCTGGAGTTCAGAGCAACTGCTACCAGCTCTCCGCAATACTGGCCACAATGAGCACAAATGGCAACAATAACCACAAGGATTGTCTTGGAGAGGTGCTGAGAGGCTTTGCTGACGCTTTTAGGAACCTCGCAAATACGGTAATGGATGATGCGTTGAGTGCTACGAGGAGTTACTATACGGTAAACCGCTATCTTGCGAATTTTGAGTTAATTTTGAGATTCCAGAGGCGTTATGACCTCGATGCGGCTCGATACAAACTTGAAATCTTCAACGATTCGCCTTCTGTCAGCGCCTATGAGAGAGAGAAGCTCAAAGAGGACATTCAAGCTAAAACCCAGCCGTACATCTTGGCTAAAATGGCCTTAAAAGTGAGCATGCTTATTAACAGAACTGACTTTGAGTACTTTCAGTCAAAAATGGGTCTAATGAAGCAGTACCGTACTCAACTGGTCTACGAGCAGAGCAAGAAGCTTCAGGAAGCGCTGATCCGCTATCATGAGGCCAATCTGGCCGCTTTGAAAGAGTCGCTAGCGAAGACGGAGAGCAACTATCAGCAAGAAGAGGGAATGAGCAGTTTTGAGAGATTTTCTGAGCATGCCTGATTTGTGGATAAATTATTATTTGAAAACAACGTACTATTGGTCATCAATGTAGAAGTTCTACTGAAAGCTCGCGGCGCGACTCTGTTGTGACAAGCCCGCTCAACAAAAATTTGAAAATTCTAGGACCACTCTATGTCATGCTCATAGATGTATGATCAATTCTGTTTCTAGGTTAAATTTCTCAAATTGTTTGTCAACAGCAACGTGTAGATTTTCATGCCGCTGCGCTTGGTTATCACTGGCAGACTACGGAGAGCTCGCGGCACGATTCTGCTTTGATGAAACCGCTCATTTGCTTTGTTTAGTTAACATAATGAATACGTGATAAAGTCAAAAATTTAAAATTTCTAGAACTACTTTAAATCATGCTCACATATGAATGAACCCTTAACATCCACATGCGTTAAGTTCATCTTCGTAATGGAGTGGTATCGTGGAACTACGAACGGCCCCGTCGCATTAACCTGCTTCGCAGAAGTGCCTAGTGATCAAATCATATTTTTAGCTCCCAATCTCTCAAACGGTTTATTTGTAAAATTTCATAGATTCTCAGAACTGATTGGATTATCATTCTCAACAGCAACGTTTGATCGAAGACTCGATTTCAAAGTAGTAAAACACAATTTATTTCTTCCTTACAGGTCTGTTTGCGTTCAAGAGACTCTCGTTGTCAATCACTGACTCTTCACTCCCATTGCCACAATACATCTTCTTTTGCTCGTCAAAGGTCTCCAGAATCGATGTTGCCACAAATTCTAGTTTCTCAGTCATCACGTCGTGCTCTCCAATGGCCGAAATCCATTCAAACAAACTGAAAAATGAGTTATTAAGCGTATTCAACAGTCGATTTACTCACTTTCGGCTCGCTGTTACCGAGAACCCGATTGGTTTCACAAAGTTCTCGACGGTCCACTTGAAAACTCGCGTTTGAGCAAAATAGTCCAAGACTGGCATGCTCCGGAAGCTCGGATTATTGTCGTTTAGCGCTAAAACCACACAATTAGCACCTGAATCATCAAATTCTAGCTTACTCTTCTCCATCATTTTCGGAAAAAGTCTCCGCACCTCTTCGCCTCGGATTGTCGAGACCTTTTCGAGGCAATGGTCGCATTCCGACAGCTCGTATCGATTCCTAGGAGGCAACGTTCGGATTGACTTGTGCGCTGCCGCCTCCATCTCCTGGCCATAACGAGGCACCGCGGGGAGTCCAGTGGTGAGGCATCGCGCACATGGCGAGAGACCTACACGCGACAGGAACCTCAGCGTGTCTTCGAATCCCTGTCGACAGATCTTCGAGCACGTGTCTGGTCTGGCCGGAATCAGACAAGAAGTGAGACGAAACAGATTGCGTACCGTATGCCGGATTGAAGTATTCGAGAATTCGCTATCGAAGAGACTTGCGCTGTCGCCGTCGCTAGGACAAATGTCCGACTCGCCACTGAATGGCGATACCGTAATCGTGTGCTTGTCGGCCATCGGCTGATTGTCCGACCAGCCGCCGTCAAAGTATTGAACTCCGCGGAATCGTGGAGGCGTCCGGCCGCAGTAGAAGGGAATGAAGCAGCTGCAGACGATCGCGTCGATCAGCTCCTCTTTGGTCTCGAAGTGATCAACCACGATGTTCTCGTTGGTGCCGACCTTTGTGAGCGAGATTTCGAGTCGACCGGTGCATTGAACGTGCGCATCGTCGGGTAGAATGATTTGCAGATTCTCTCTAACGAGGCCGATTAGGTCGAACGACGGATGCAGAGCGCCTAGAGCGCGTTCTCGGGCCTTTGTGACGACATTTAGAATAGCACTAGTGGCGTCCGCCATGCTCACGTTGCAAACCAATCCTGCAGCAGCGATGGAGCCCGCAGAAGCGCCGGAGATCCTATTAGCGGCCAGCTCCGGAGCGTATTCCTTGATCGCAGCGCAGACGCCCGTGTGGTAGATGCACATGAAGCCGCAGCCAGAGAAGGAAAGATTGATTTTGCCCTCACGCGCCGCAGCCATGATTCCTGGACTGAATTCGTTGGTGATGCTCAGGAGGAGATCGTCGTCGGTGGAGCCTTCGGTCATCGTGGAGTCGACGGTCACGGGGATCATAGTGTTGAGGTTGAGTTGTGGAATTGCTTTTTGTGGAGCTTAAATGGACGAGAAAAGAAGGAAAGCGATGCTTAACACAGATGCATTGCTTTCTGATAGTGCAACAACAAGACTTGCTGGAATAAGAGCTGGAATACCTAGACAGCCTCTCAGTACTACTAGGCACAGATAGCCTAATGATGGCTAATCGGTACACACTACTAGTTCTGACGCGCGTCATCTTCAGCAAACTCGTTAAAATAATCTCTTTCAACCGGATTCAAACGCTCGCCACCTTCTCCATTCGAAAAGCTAAACTTCAACCTCTATTAAAGTGTTTACAGAAAAGGGACATGAATGAACTAAAGGGTACTGGAATGAATTACCGGATAGAGTTAACGGGTACCGGAATGAATTCAGAGGTACCGGATATTATACTAAAAAAATTTTGTTGATTATTTTTGCTCTTTCTACAAGGAAAATTAATTGTTAGACAACAAGTTACAAAGTGACATGCTAAGAAAACAAGTTATATAGTTCTGGGTTTCTTTGATGGCCTAGGAGTGGATTTAGATTGAGGTCGCGGTCTCAATTTTTGCTAAGATTGGGACCGAGGAGGAGAACAGCTGGCTAAGGAAGATGCAACAACAGGTTTGGGATGCTTCGTCTTCACGCGACCACGACCTCGATGTGCGGAGGTCTAAGTTGATTGAGACAGACGAAGAGGGGATACAGTTGATGTGCTTCGGCGTCGGGCGACCACGGCCTCGATGTGCGTTGTGCTATTAAAGTGTTTACAAACAGCGGCTCTTTTACAGAAATGAATTACCGGAATGAATTAAGGGGTACCGGATACAATTAAAGAAGAAATTAGTTTAGAGAATTTGAACAATATGTTACAATATGTTATGTGAGTTGATATGACGTGGCCCCCACGAGTGGTTTGACACCTCCACTACAAAATACAGTTACATACACAATACACTAGAATAAGTTAACCTGAAAGCGATCCACTTCTTTTTGGCTGGTTGATAAGAAGGTAGGCCAAAAAACAGAGCAGTTCTCTTGGGGACTCGTCGTTATCTTCGCCAATAATGTCACTAAGACGTGCTGATGTTACAGATGTCATGAGGAGCAGATGATCCGGATGGAAAAAAACAGGTCGCGCTCGCAAACAGAGTGACCTGGAATCCAGATAAACTGCGCACTTCGCTCACAGGGTTTTGGGCTGATGGGGAATTGCTGATGTAGACAACCAACTAAAAACAAGTCAATAGAATGAGAATATAGTTGCGCTACTCACGTTGAATTGAAGACGATCCTCAGACTAAAGCGACTGCGGAAATTCTCTATCAGGGGAATTATTTGGCTGCAATATACATCAATTATGCGATGCTTTCCAAACGATTTCAGTAACACAAAACGAAAGCATTAGTTCCTAGCAATGTGTGTTACTGTAGCTTAATTTGTTGATCACATTCGGACTCCATAAATTTGATTACCTTGTGGGGAAAAAAGAGAAGAGAGGCGCGTTTATTGCGAACCGAGGGGGTCGACCGTCCGAGACGACGACTGACGAGCACCAATGACAGCGATCTCGTCTAACCCCACCCGCACTGA
Organism: Steinernema feltiae; assembly: GCA_007213375.1. Lineage (NCBI taxonomy): Eukaryota > Metazoa > Nematoda > Chromadorea > Rhabditida > Steinernematidae > Steinernema > Steinernema feltiae. Next base: position 23,117 of record MQUG01003824.1, on the reverse strand, counting down.
CCTCTCAACTTGATGGTTAACTGGAAGCAGATTATGATAAGTTCAACCCAATAATTCATCCGATACGGTGTTTACGTAACTGTTACGTTTGCTCCTGTTGTGTCGCTAACCGCCACCTGAAGACGCAACAGATAGACGAAATGTCCCTTTAATTTGAAGCAAATTTATGCAAATTTCAAATAGTTGATTTCGAATTCGACCAATACGGTGTTTACACAATGAGGCACAAAAATCGATCGATCGCAGAGGCTCCGCCATCGTCCTCTTTCACTCAGTCGCCCGTCGCAACAGAGACGCTGGCGGTTGTGGCTGCCGCAGAGGCGCGGAGACGGTCGCGACGGACGCTATTTTGGGCGCGAAACGTCCATCGTACATTACGCGTTATCGATTTTTTGTTGAATTTACTGATTTTTTGAATATTCTAGGTAATTAACACTCAAAAGCGGCAGTCGAAGGTAACTCTGCGCATCATCTGCAATTCAAGGTAGCGATTTTGTGAGTAAATTTATGGTAAATTCACATTTTTTCAGACGATTTCGAGTGGCACGTTCCAAGAAAGTTCTCCACGTTTATCAAAGCGTTTACGATGACGAGAACGAGGACACGGTATTGCCTTCTGATCGTTCAGAAGCTTTCTGTTCAAAAAAAGGATGGAACGAATCCTCCACACATACATAGATCAATGGTGCGGAAACGGACAGTTCATACTTATGCTGCAAGCAATATGATGCAGCTCTAGGCCGTCCTTTCAAGCGAGCATGAACACTTCGATGTGCATTCGCACTAATGCGATGGTAAGATTAAGAAATATTCCTATCTCCTACGCAAAAATCTATGAATTAAGGTACTCGGGACTAGGCTGATTCTGAGCACGTTTACGAAAGTGGCACGATGTGCGAATGATCGATCTAGACCAAGACGTCACATCGTTGATCACCACAAGCCGAGGGTAGATGTGAATGGCTGGATGCTTCGCACATCGTTGCCATCAGCCACCAACGCTCCACGAAGCGAATTCGGCCATGACCACGAAGACTGACAGGAAACACAAAATCATTCTCAATGCTCTGTAAACCCAGCATGGTATTCTAATTAGGAAGCAACCAAATTAAATTCCTCCCTTCTACTTGAATCCCGACATTTGACATCATGGTCTTCAGGGCAGCGAAAAGAGGAATGATCACCGCTATCAGTGGCTAAGGACTCTCCACATATTCGGCTTCCAGGAAACCACAAACAGTGATTCCGAATATTTGATATTTTATGTTAATCGTTAATTATTATCTCCAAGTAAAAGACAAATCCTGTAGAATGTACATATGCTTGATCTTAGCAAAAATCAGCAAAAATCGTGCACAAGTAAAAATTAAAAATGAATTAAACCTAAATTAAAAATAGACACTTCATCATCGAGCGAGTAAAAATCGGATTCTGCGTTCAATTCAAATTGGCTGCGTCTGCGCAGCTCTACAAAAAATTCCAATATTCAAAAACGACGGTCGCTGTAGTCCATCACTGTAATTTAAAAAGCTTTAAAAGTATTTAAGAGTATGGAGGAAAACAAAAAAATCAATTACATTTTTTAAATAAATGTTTAAATTTTCAAATAAGTTTTTTTCAAAATTGTTGGAAATGTAAGGCTCAACGCAAAAAAATTGTTTTTAAAAAGTTTGCAGTAATTAAAAAAAAGATAATTAATAATAAATTAATAAAGGAATTAACAATGCAATGATAATACAATTAATAAAACATTCACTTTAATACTGGACCTGCAAAAAATATTTCCTTGTTCCAAACGGCCCCTTGTTCTCCGGCCTAAGTCATTTCTCCTTTGCTTAAAAGAGAGGCTTTTCGTAATCCAAAAATAAACGAACCATCAAATTCACTAATTACACTAGTGTTTATACATAAAAGCACGCTTGATCTGCTGTCATCCCAAACTGGAAAATCAAAATCGAAAAGTTTATCACGGATTTTAAGATCTCGACCTTCTATCAAAAATCTCCGGTCACATTTGTACTTACGTCGTTGCAATTGATGGATGGATAATACTAATTCCACTAATTAGATCACAACTACATCCTCATCAATTTGCAAATTTTTCGATCAAATTATTGGAAGTAGCAAGTCTGGAATGGAGGCAAAAAATTACAGAAGTTGTTGATCGTTTCCTTAAATCAGTTGATTTTAGGTTCATCTCTTTTCAAGGTTATTGAGATGACAAAAAATGTAATTTCAAAAATCTTTTTAAAAAATGAATCAAAAAATGTTTCAATTAAATGATCGTGCAAAAAAGACCAAGTCCACATTGCAAAAACCTTTATTTTAGCTCTCCGATGTGGTTCTAAGAATTCGCCAGCAAGAATTTGTGCAGTGTGCAAATTATCAGTATCAAAAAACCAAGATTAAAGGATTAGAGTGTTGCTGGGACAAGATTTCGATGTAATGCCTCCAAAAATCGTGTGCAAATTATCAGCATCAAAAAAGCTCAGTCTCAACTAATTGTGAGCCTTTTCTGTTCCGACATATGGCAAGAGCAAGTGCGGAAACAGCAATGTGCATCTTTAAAGCAAAAATTGTATTAAATAATATTGTTGAAACAGTTGATTGTGAGTGTTGATGGAAGCAAATTCTGTGTCTCAAATTAGATTTAAAATATTTGTTTAAAATGAACCAATTAGTGAACACAGTTGTCACGTTCAAAAATTTCCAGAATATAATTTAATTTAATTAAATACAAACGAGGTCATTACATGTGACAGGTTATTTAACAGAAAATTGATCGTTGAATTGATTGAAAATTGAATTGAATTAAAATTTGAATTAAAAAAAATTAAAACGTTGAATTTGGAAAATTGATCGCAAAAAAAAAATTCATTTCAAGTCAAAAATTTAAATGTTAAGCCCTAGTCAGCATATACATATCATATCGGCTGTACCAAAATAATATTTGGTTCCTAGTCAGCACTGTTTAGCCACCAAACAAACGAATTTTCACGAATCCAATCTATTCTTTCGTGCTTTTTTTACGCTCAGAGTGTAGGCATGTAGTGCTGCTACTGTCAACTCCTTCACAAACATTGTATTGTTTCAATTAAATGATTGTTCAAAAAAAGGCCCTGTTGCAAAAATCCTTTTTTTTACCCGTTGTAAAGCCTCCAAAAATCGAATCTAAAAATTTGTTCTTTAAAATATCGATTTAAACATTTTTTCTTTTTTTTTTTGGCATTTGAGTAAATGCAATTAAAAACACTTAAAAAGCTCTTCAAAAGATGCTATGGATCGCAAAAATTTAAACCTATTAGGTCAAGCTACTGTCAACATCTTTACAAAAAGAGCATTGTTTCAATTAATTAAATGATCGTTCAAAAAAAGGCCTGGTCCATATTGCAAAAATCTTTATTTTAGCTCTCTTATGTGGTTCTAAGAATTTGCCAGCAACAATTTGTGCAGTGTGCAAACAACCAGTATCAAAAAACCAAGATTAAAGGATTAGAGTGTTGCTGAGACAAGATTTCGATGTAATGCCTCCATAAATCTAATCTAAAAATTTGTTCTTTAAGATTCAGCATTTGAGTAAATATTAAAAAAAAACATTTAAAAAACTCCTCAACAACACCGAGGACGGAGCTATGGATCGCAAAAATTTAAACCTATAAGGAAACGTCAGTAACAGCTATATACACGCTGATACATAGTCCGAAGGGCATCGCGACAACCACATTGCAAAAATGTTTAGAAATTTGAAGCTACCACGAAATCACCAGAAAGTCTTAATTTCCTTCACAGGGTGCGAGTTAAATACTGGACGCAGCCTAAACTTTGATGGAAATCAGCTTTTTCAGATTTTTAATAGTCTGTTAATGTTCAATCGATTCTTCACACCTCGCGTCCTGTATACATGACTATTTTGTAAAAAAATTGCCGAACATCGTCTTCAAAAGAAATTTTTGCAATACAATTTTTTAAAATAATTCCCTAAATTCAATCCAATCCACGACATTCAATCCATACTTTATGGCTTGTTCCACTGCAGAGTAAACAGAATAAACAGAACTATTGAGTATGCAAAAAATTGAATGGATTCACGTTCGATGAAAAATTAAAAAACATTTTGTACGAATTTTGTACAAAAAGCTTCGTTGCTCCTAAAAATTTTTGAGCTTCGTTGCTCCTAATTACTTTCTCTTTAATCGGTATCAGTGTTTTTCTGTAAATTAAATTAAAATTAAAAACATTAAAAAACAAAAAAAACGTTAAGTTCTTTGTTTAATCGGTGTTTTTCAAAGATTTGTCCCAATTTGATCCAATTATGCGTAACGCAAATGTACAATTCAAGAATAATTCGTTTATAGTACGAGAACAGGTACTGAATTTATGATTTACGCAAAAAATTGTCGATAATGAACTGAGCTCACAAAAGAGAATTTGAGGACAATTTCTCAGGAGTCAAAAATAGTTTTAAAAAATTGAATTTAATTTAACAACGTCGATAAAGAAGTTGCTCTCCAAAAATTGCGATTTTTTGTCAATGGGCGGATTAATTATTTAAAGCAGCAAAGTAGTTGCAACGCGTTGGAAACACACCCGCAAAAAAACACTAAAGAAGTTCGATGAAAAGACAAGATCAAATTAGCATTCTCAATAATTCGATAGATTTTGTTCATAGCGCGCTATGCATGTTTAAAGCCCAGTTAAATTCTCGGATTAAGAAGGTTACGCTGAATTAAGGAGTAAGCGTGGATTACGCTATAGAAAGCAAAACTCCCACTTCACAAATTTACAGCCTGAAGAAACCTTCAACCGTCAAATATCTTTAAAATTTTTATAATTTTTAAATTGTGAGCCTACTGTTAAAAATGATTTACAGACGGACAAATATTTAAAATTATTTTTTGACGATTTACGCAAAAAATCCACGCAAAAAGTTGACAAGAGCACGTAATCCAAAAAATGTGATATTTCGGGTCGTCATTTCTGCGTTTCCAATTCTATTTTTTATTGTTTATTGATTTTATTTTATTGAAATTTTATAAAAAAAATAAAAAATAAAGCAAAATTTTTTTTTGAAAATTGAAAAAAATGTGGAAAGAATTTTTTTAATTTTTATTTATTTAAATTTAAAGAAAATTTTCATAATGCGGCGGAATACGAACATATCAAAAAATAGCATCAAGAAATATATTAAATGTGAATTATAAAACAATTTTAAATCTTAAATGAAAATCATTTAAAACTACCGATTCAGTCAAAATCTGTCAACAGAGAAACTCAATATTCAACTAAGCTGAATCAACCAAGTTTTAACAAATGAATTTGCACAAATTCACCAAAGATCTCGAGCGTTAGTCGAGAAGCCAGAGAAACAGCGTCAGTGAGAGATCCAAAAATTACCCACAGCAGTCTTTCCAGTTGACAGTTTATAACTGTGTTCATAGACAAAGTTGCGTTTGTTCAAAACATATCAAAATTATGCAGCTGTTGGAGTGATTTCATGCAAAAATTGCTTTTTTTCGTGATGCAGTTGATGCAAAAAACATTTAATCAAATTTTCATTTGCGACAAAACGACAAGCAAATATTGCAAAGATTATAAAGGCCTTAATTATCTCCTACTACTGTGTATATTTCATGAATTTCACGAATATTGTGTCAAAGATCTTGTGTTTGTTCTGTGGATGTACAAAATGGATTTGTTCACAAAATCACAAAAGGTTCACAAAAAAAGTATTTCAACGTTGAATTTTTTTAATGTTTGAATTTTCTTCAAAAATAAAATAATAAAATTATCACAGATGTATCAATAATTTCTTAAGAAACACGACTAATTCTTAATTAATGATCCAAACTTCACCCTACCAAAAATTTAATTTTTGACCGTTAAAAGACTTGATACAGAGAAATGGCATTCAATCGCATTCAAAAATTTTATAACCCTTGATGATTGAATGAAAATGACAACAACACATTTAGTTATATCGCAATATGTTCAAAAATTAAATTACATTTTTAAAAATTGGTATTTGGTTGAAATGGATGAGATTTCTGGTCTATCAGTTAAGAAACTTAATGCAAACACCTCGAGAGCAACTACAAAGAAAGTATGTGGCTCCTTCTGAATAGCAACATTTGTACTCGGAGTTTCGGAGTGTAACGAGCAGCCCTGATTTTGTTTGGAAAAATGGAAAATTTTAAGCAATTTTAAGCCGATTTAAATGTAAAGATTTTGCGTTTTGTGCTTTGGATTAGACCGAAGTGACGAGGCAAGTAATGAATTCAGCTCAAGTATTGTCCACGACGGACTACGTTTTGAATTAATTTAACAAAAATTTATCTTGATTTGTATTTAAGATAATGAACAAATTACGATAGTAAAATCTGCAATGTTACAAATTAAAAAATCTGAAAAATCTGAAGAATAATTTATGGTAAAATAAAAGAAATGCGACAAATTCTTAATTAATGTTCACCCGACCAGAAATTCATTTTTGACCGTTAAAAACTGTTGATACAGAGAAATGGAATGGAGCGATACGTGCAAAAATTAAATTAAATTTTTTTTAATTGGTATTTGGTCGAAAAAGACGAGATGAAAAATTTAACCTTTAAATATAAATTTTAGAAAAAAAATTAAAAAAACTTGTTTTAATTAAAGAAGTTGAATTCAAATTGAAGAAGTTAGCATTTTTGATCAAAATGGTCTAACAGTTACAAAAACCCCGCTACCAAATATTGTATAAAAAAAGTTTGGGTTTAAGCTTACCACATGCAAAAATTAATGCAATTCAGTTTTCGACCGTTAAAGACTGTTGATACAGAGAAATGGAATGCAGCGATACCAGCAAAAATTAAATTAAATTTTTTTAAATTGGTATTTGGTCGAAATGTGTTTCTGTGTTTCTTTTTAATGAAGTTTAATACAAACACTTCTAGAGCAACGGCAAAAACAGTATGGGGCGTTCTCAATAGCAACATTTGTGTTCGGAGTTTTGGAGTTTAACGAGCTTGGAAAGCTTGGACTTTTGAATTGAATTTGAATTTCACCGTTGAAAATCCACTGACCCCGCATGACATGAGTGATGTGCAATGTACTAAAAGCACAGGGTCTCAAAAAAGGTTTATTACTGTAAATCAAGTCTGTCTTGGCTGGAGGAGTGCGGAATTACTAAAAAATAATACGAAAAATTCTATGCAATAGTTATAGGTTTTGGCGGAAATAAAAAATACGTTAAACATAAAACTATTTCAAAACCTAATAGCAAAAATCAAATATTCGTGGCATTAACATTTCCAAACTGCTAAAAAGTTTGTCCCATGCTTTTTTAACGTTTAACGTTTTAACGTTTAACGGTTTTAACGCGAGACGGTTAAGGGAAAAAGAAAAATTAGCTCGACTACTGGCCACAATTGTAAATTAATTTAGGTTTTTTATGTGAGAGAAAAAACCAAAATCCAACCGAATAGTTTACGGTATTGTTGACGGTATTGACGAATTAAGGTATAAAATCAGGCAGTTTTTGCCGAAAATTCGTACTACGTTAAACAGAAAACGTTAGGTGGAAAGCTGCATGCAAAAATCGAATTTTTGCAAAAAAAATTAATTTTAAATTTTTTTACCTCTTCTCCACACGAACCGAGTGGTTTTTGAAATTTTGACTCGTAGTTTAGCCGACCTAATTGGAAGACCTGCGTGGCGGCACAGCCGCCCACTGACAACCTAAACTATATACTCAAAGCTGAAATACAAAGAACTCGGATGTAAGAATCAAAAATTTAGAACCCTCGACATCCAAATTGGATTGAATCAAGTCAACTTGATTTTGGATCTCGAACGGTGGAAGATGTTCTTGTTTTATTTAAAAATTAATTTAAAAAACAGAAACGATCGGATCATATAGGAACTTAACCGGTAAAGTGTTGTCCCAAAGGAAGCCAAGGCAGCCAATAGTTCCATCAAAAATTAAAATAGAAAATAGATTTAGAAAAAAGTAAATAAATAAAATAACAAGAAAATCTTGGACCTAAAAAAATGGATGCAAAAACATAGCTTCAGTTGATGTGTTCTATTTGATGCCGGTTTACAACGTGGGAAGCCGTGGGAAAATGCGGGTCCTTCACTACTCCGTTTGACGCATGGCGGTTCCGTGCTCCGTGTCCAACCTCTAGAGCTTCCGATTAAAACTAAAGTGCGCTCGACTACAGTACCCAAGGGAAGCCACGCCAGGTCAATCCTCAGCCACCATTTATCTTACCCTACCAAAGGGGCGGAGAAGGAGTTTAAAGTGCAAAAATCAACTGTTCTTTGAAAAGAAACAGCTTTATTGTGATTGTACAAAAATTTTAATTTAATTTTTGCGATGACCAGTCCCCGTATAATCAACAAGAAAAACCGATCTTAAAAAAGAATTAATTCGATCAAATTTAACCAAAACTAGCGTTGTACTTTGCTAAACGGCATTTCGCAGTTTATTCTAAAATTGTTCTCTTTTTCGTCATCGACACTTGAATCAGAGCTACTAGGACGCATAAATTTCAATGGTTTCTCTGTGATTGACAGCCAAATTAAAATATATTATACGACTCTTTGTTGAACTTTCAACGACAATTTTAAGATCACAACGAAGCAGATCAAACGTGGTCATTTCAGTTCTTTGAAAGTAAACAACTTAATGTTAATTATATATTCAAAAATCAAAAAGTTCTCAATGATAATAAAAGTTCAGAAAAGCTTTTTGAGATTATAAATAGAGCAAGTTCGTTACCAAGTGCATCGAAAAAACTAAAATAAGAGATATTTTTGAAAAAGTAGATTGTGAGTGTTGATGAAACAAAATTTGTGTCTAAAATTAGATTTAAAAGATTTATTTAAAGTACCCAAAATAGGGAACACATTGTCCTTATTCAAAAATTTACATAATTTACATAAATTTTAATGTTAATAAAAGTGTTTTACCATCTCATTATCGATAGTCCGTTTACGGTTTTCTTCACCTAGAAACTCAAACTTCACCGAAAATGCGCGATTTGCTTCTGCGGTAGATCTGCCACTTTTGGAAATTACCTCTGCACTTAAAACAGGTTCTACGGAGGGAGTTGTGGATCTCAAAAATACGAAAAAAAGTTGATGAGTTCTCTTTATGCAAATTTTAGGTGTCCAAGATAACCAGAAAAAGCGAATTTCTACAATCAGCGTACCATGTAATTTTTTAAAATTCAGTTAATTATAAAATCGATATTCAAACATCATCTCGCACAGTTTCTAATGCACCTTTAAAAATTCATTGGCTGTGCATTGCGATAGCGATGCGCAATGTACAATGTACTAACAAAAAAGCTCAACGGCACAGTTATTGGATTTCTTTTGTTTTTAGGAAGACCAAAGGAACTGTGCGGCGTGGACCAAAAATATATTTGTTTCCTAGTCAATTCCATGACGATGAGTTTAGAAAATAACAAATTTTCACGAATCAAATTGATTCTATCGGTTTTTTCGTTCCAATGCAGATTAAAGGCGTATTTTTTTAAACAACGCCCCCAAAAAAAATACAAAAAAAGCACGTACGCACAAAAAAGTGAATGTCTATAATCTGCGTCGTACTACATCCCATTACATTCCAGTACTACATTTTACTTTTATTTTCGCACTGGCTGCGCAGTACGCAATGTACCAAAAGCAGAGTGTTGCAGTTCGAAAAAAACGTACCCAACCAAAATAACCAAAATGGCTCTCTTTCCTGTTTTTAGGAAAATTGGGAAAATGCTATTTTGTCCAAAAATATATTTGTTTCCTAGTCAATTCAATGCGGATGAGTTCAGCAATGAAACGAACGAATTTTCACTAACCCAATCGTGTTCTTCCGTTCCAATACAGAATAGAAACTTTTTAGGGGAAACTTGTAAGAATACATTTCTAGAATCTGCGTACTTTGTCCGTTGTTTAAATTAACTTAAATTTTGATATTTAAATATCTAATTCACTGTTGGCCCGGACGGTAAGCAGGAACAGATGGGCAGCACCAAAAATCATTTATTTCCTAGTCAGAACTGTTCAGCAACGAAACGAACGAAATCTAATCCATACTTTCGGGCTTGTTCCGTTAAACAGCAGAGTAACAGAATTGAATACGCAAAAATAGTACTGCTTCATTTTAGTGATTCTTCCAAAGAGGTGTAAAGAAACAAGAGATCACCTCAACCAGCATTTCTCACTCTTTCGAAGGAGCTTTTCGCCAGTTTTCAAAAATTTATTTATTTGTTAACCAGAACAGCATTCAGCAATGAAAAAAACCAAATTCATAAATTCTTTCAAGCTTTTTTTTTCGTGCAGAGTATAGACGTGTAGTCAACCCCACAAAAATGGTTGCAATTGAATAGTTACTTCATCGTTTTTTTACAAGTGCTACCACTCAAGCAGCTAAACAAATGTGTTTTATGAGGTTGAACGTTTAATTTCCAAATTTGACGATTGAAAAAAGAAATTGTGTTGGTCTCCTTGGTCAAACAAGAAAACACAAGACGTTTTTCTTCATAATGGCGTAGAAATATGAAATGTTACAAAATTAAAATTGAATAAAATAATTTTAATAATGAAAATAAAAATGAAAAAGATTGTCTGATGCAAAAATTTTCTTTTTTTCCTGCTGCAGCTGATACAGCTCGTTAGTAGCTCACCCTGCCGAAGGTGCTTGTTGTTCTAATCCAAATATTATTTATTTCTTAATCAGAAAAGCATTCTTTTTTCATTGTTTTTTCGTTCAAAGTATACGTCAACACCACAAAAATTCCACAAAAATCTCCAGAAAATCTAAATTCCTTTATACTTGAAAAAATTGTCATGATTTGCGAAACATTGCTTTCACATGTTTGTTTTTACTAAGCTTAAAATAACGTCAGAAGATCACTGAACGGCTTTGAAATTTAATGCTAGTTGCACACTTTAAAATTTCTATTCAGCAACAACTGAGCAAACTGCGACATTGACACAAACCTTGATTATTTTGCGTCGATTAGAGAAAATTAGAATTCAAACTAGAATTAAGCGATCTCATAGAAAAAATATTAAATTCAATTTAAAAAATTAAATAAATATTGTATCACATTTTTTAAAGGGTTGAAAAAGACAGTAATCGATTTAACGTCCTGAAAAGTTGTTTTCGTTATTTGAAAAAAAAAATTTGAAGTTCTCCGGGTCAATCATGGTTGGAGGAGTGCGAAATTACTCAAAACAATACGATAATTACTATGCAATAGCCTAATTAAGTTAACTCCTCAAAAATGTAGTTTAAAACCTCTGGAGCTTCCGATTACAGGTATAGTGCGCTAAATTGTGGAACAGGAGAAAGCCAAGGCACCAACTAAACGTCTCCAAAAATTACCAAAGATTTTTTTTTAAATTGATTTTAAATTAAAAAATTGAATAAATTGTAACGATTGGCGAAACATTGCTTTCACACGCTTGTTTGTACTATGGTTTACATAACGTCGTTTTGCAGCAGAAGATCACTGAAAGGCATTCAAATTTAATGCTAGTTACTCACTTTAATAACAACTGAGCAACCTACGACGTTGACAATAACCTGGTTCTGTTCTGTTCTGAAATGTTCTGAAAAGTTGTTTTCGTTATTCCAAAAAAATTTGCAGATCAACTGATCAGTATTGGTTGGAGTACTGAGTGCGAAATACTCGATAAAACGATAATTACTATGCACTACAATAGCCTAATTATGTCACTGCTCCTCAAAAATGTAGCGACTAGAAAATATGAGCTGTACTGGATTTGTAACATGCAACAAATGTATAATTAAAAATAAAAATCAGTAAATTGTAAAGAGCTTAAATTTAAAAAATTAAATTTCTAGTACAAAAATGCAAAATTTTGTAAAAGTCTTTATTTAATCGCTATTATGTTTATTTCTGAGTGATCAACTCGTCCTAATAATGCGAAGTGCAAATTTTCTTAAAATATTGCGATAAATAAAAAATTTACGATAATTAAAGAATAAATCGTTTGTGATAGATGAACAGATGTGGGCAAAAATGTTCGGTTCTAAAAATTAATTCCAAAAATTACTTAATTAAATTAATAAAAAAAATAACTCAAAAAAATGGAACCAATTTTTGGGTATGGAGGTTTTTTAATGCCACTTGCATACAGCGAAATACGGGCGTTAAATGCCAAATTGAGCTTGAATTGAGCCAAAATTAACTTCACTTGGAAGAAGGTTTGACTTTGGTAGAGCAAAATGCTAAGTTGATCGACTAGTAGTCGAAATTTTGGACGGGCTAGAATGTAAAACCTACTAGAAACAAGAGGCCAGAAAAGTTGACTGGTCAAGCTTGAAGCAAGCAGTGATACAAAAAAAAATTTGATATTCCGGACCGTCATTTCTGCATTAAACAGCTTTGTCATTAACACGCTCAAACTGCTAAAAAATTTGTCCCATTTATGCGGGCGTTGGTTCGAAAGCAAGACTCCAAAAAAAATTAGCTTGACTACTGGCGACAATTGTAAATTAAATTAGCTTTTTTAAAAACAAAAAATCAAACCGACTAGTTTACGGTATACAGTTGACGGACGAAATTGGGCAAAAATTAAAGTTTTTGGCAAGACAATTCTTGACGAAGTGTTTTTTGCAATCGACGCGGATTGGGACAAGTCATTAAAGTCCAAAAATGTGTTTAAATAAATTTAATGTTCTGTATGCATATAGAGGTGCATCTAACCAAACATACTGAACGATGACTTAGATAACACGACTTCTTTTACATAGCTACATACAGTGTCGTTAATGATCAAAAATAACGCAATTTGATTTTTAGCAAAATTAAATGACAGAAAAAGTACAGTACAAAAAATTAGATAAACACTGTTGAAATAGCAGCTACTCAAAAATTTTATTGATTAATCTAATTTTCGTTCGTTCTTCACGACACTATCTGATTTGAATAAACGACGACTTTTGGACGATTGAAATGAAACTTTGCAAAAATAAAGTGTCTAGAAAAATATCAATTAAATAATTTTTTGACAAATTTTTGTTTTAAAATTTTTTATTTTAAATTATTTATTTATATTTATTTTAAAATAATTTAAAAAAATAATTTTTTGACAACGGAACTGTTGCTTTCTATTTGATTCTAGTTGGATTAATGGATTAAATCAAGTTCACTTGGTTTTGAATATCGAACAGTGGAAGGAATATGTTCTTGAGTGATTTAAAAATAGATTTAAAAAGCCAAAAGCATCGTCTTATAACTATATGATTCATAAAGGATCATATAGGAACATAACCGCTAAAGTGTGGTCCCAAAGAAAGCCAAGGCAGTAAGTAGTACCCATCAAAAATTAAAATAGAAAAAAGATATTAAAAAAAATTAAAAAATGAAATTATAAAATAACAAGAAAATCTAAAGTACCAAATAAAATGGACGCAAAAACATAGCTTCAGTTGATGTATTTGTTCTATTTGATCCATTGTTTCCTGCTTTCTGCGTTCAGAGTACAGTGTAGTATTTTCCTAGGCAATACTCTACAATCCAAAATGGAGGTATTTTTACGTTCCAAAAATGTTTAGAGATTTCGCACTTGAAGTTAGCTTGAAGAAAACCCCGGTATATCGAATATCCTTTATACTTGAATAAATTGTAAAAATTTGCGAAATATCGTCTTCAAAAGCTTGTTTCAATTCAGCAAGTAGCGTGATTGTGCAACAGAAGAGCGCTGCAAAATGGCATACAAATTTTTTTAAAAGAATTTTGAAAGTACAATGAATTTAACGTTCGGAGACGTTAAGTGAGAGGGTTAAGTGCAAAAATTAAAAAAACATTTTGTACAAATTGTGTTTTCATGTTGTTTTTTTAAATTTACGATTTAGTCGTAAATAAAATTGTACTAAACGTGATGTTTAAAAAAAGTATTCAGAGCTACAAATAGGTTCCTGTGCTTAAAAGTTTTCTTTTTTCATTTAATTGCTATTTAAATGTTTATTTCTGATTAAATTTTAGTCCTAATAATGCGCTAAAATCCTTTTTTGGCCTTTTTTGGCTGTTGAAACAGATAAGCCAATCTTGGAGGATGGGTGGATCGTGAAGGATGCTGCAAGAATGTAATTAAATGTACAAAAATGAAAAATGCTTGAAAGCAAACCATAATTAATTGTTGAATAGTTGCATGCCTAGAAGCCCGGCTCCCAAAAATAAAGTGTCTAGAAAATTGAATTCAATTGAATAATTTTTTGACAACCGAACCGTTGCTATTGGATATTTGATTAATTGCAATTTAAATGTTTATTTCTGATTCAATTTTTAGTCCAAATAATACGCAACACAAACGAATAACAATTTGCGATAATTCAAGAATCATTGGCCGTACTTTCTGCTAAAAATCCACCCATAATCAAATCTAGCCATCCTGTTGATGCCGTGTTGGACACGAAACGAAATTTTAAACAAACTAGTCTTATGCAAAATATAGTTATGGTGAGCGCTCCACAAAAAAAGTAAAAAATAAAATAAAAAATAATTTAATTTAAAAAACGATATTCGCATTACTTGAGCGATACGCACTATCAAAAAAGCTTTTAGTTTTAGCAAAAGATCACAGTGAACCAAGTAAAAGTTAAAGATAGATTAAACCTGTTCCAACAGCAAAAATATGAAAAGTCGATTTTGGTGCATGAAAAAACAGCCCGGTCTTGTGCGAGTTTGAAACTGTAAAGCTAAAACAATTTTTATTCCCATCGACAGAGTCGACTAGCAACGCTAATGATTGATAAATGGACTAGAGTCGACTAGCAAAATACTAATTTAAAAAATGCCTCCATCATTATTTGTTTAAGCGCGTCTTCCCATTTCACATTTCCTAAAATTGTGCCCGTGACAATTTGGAAGCATCATTACTGTGACAACAATAGCTATTTTGGTTAAAAGTATTCCGGTTTACATAATAGATTTAGTTTTATTAGTTTTAAAATTCTGATTCAAGCGATTAAGATGGCACGTTGGGTGATTAAAAAACGTCCTTCATTTTTACAGTAGCAAATTCCACCTGTACGCCTGCATTTGGGCAAAAAATGTTGTTTTTTTACCAATGATTTCCATTGCAATTGTGATAGAATCTACCTGCATCCTGCAGGAATCCTGGAATCCTGCAGGAAAATAATATATTTATGTCAAAAAGTAAATCCAGATGAAAAGTGCACAGCATACGTTTTCTGACTGGTAAAAGCACTTTAAAAGCATATCTGGCTCTTGTGTACATACTTTAGGCGACGTAAAGTATTTTGTGGTCGGCTAAAGTACACTAGTGCCGCATATCTGAGCACCATAAATTAGAAATTAGAAAAAAATAGTAAATAAATAAAAGCGTAACTTTGTCCCAATCCGAAGGTTCGTGGACGTGGAACGAGGACGGCGCAAACGGGAACAAAAATTTAAACCTGGAAGGAAGCACGTTCAAGGCAAAAATCGATTTTTCTTTTGGTTTTTTCAATTTAAACTCTTTGGTTGTATGCATGATAAAGTGTTTTTGCAATTGACGCGGATTGGGACAAGTCTTGAAAGTCCAAAAATGTGTGATATATTAATTTCAGTGTTCTGTATGCTTATGGAGGTGCATATCTCACCAAAAATAGGGACCGTTTGATAACAAAACTTTTTTACATAGCTTCATACAGCACAGTCGCTTCAATGGACAAAAATAAAAAAATTCGATTTTTATCAAAATTTAATAACAGAAAAAAATTGCAAAAATCATTGCAAAAAACAAAAATCAACACTGTTGAGATGATAGCAGCAACACACAAAAATTTTTTTGATTAATCTTATTATTGTTTGTCTGCACGACACTATCTGATTTGAATAAACGACGACTTTTGGACGATTGAAATGAAACTTTGCACATCTGTAGCTCCAACTAAGAAGTCCACTGTCTACACTACCTGCTCGTACGATATCCATTTAATGATTTACTGAAAATTAGAAGGAAGGCAACTCTTCAAAGCCAGTGATTTTGCTTATTGCTTAATTATATATAGAGAACCAAGTTACAAAAATAATTACTTTCAATAAATTAAAAAAAGTGCACAAAAACATTTCATTATTTCTCCATGATACGTTCTAAATTATCGAAAAAACGACGATTCATTGCCAAATTTGATGGGAACCTACATTTTATTTCTAATCGTCAAATCAATTTTGGAAGATTTCGACGCCAAAAAATAAAAATAAAAAATAAAAATAGAAAGTAAAACATACTAAAAAAAGTTGTGGGGAATTACTGGCAATCCAAAAATAGATCAGATTTTTTGGATCCACAGACTGGAAGAACGACAAGATAAGCTAAGCCTCATTCAATATGTCATCCAAATGTTGTTCAACGCAGTGAAGCGTAGCCCAAATTGGCTAATTTCTAGACTCTCAGGTGTGTTTTATAAAAACTGACTTGCGATGCAGTGCATGAAAAGAACATGTTAACTGCTGAATGACCTCACACAGGCAAAAATTAAGAGCGCCAAAAGAACTGAAACATTGGATTAACGCTTCCCATAAAACCTCAAAGTGAGGGTGAACATGAAATCGATCAAAAATAAAAAAACTTTTTCATTTCCATTCAAAAGCAACGCTCTAAGGCAATCGTGTGATAATTGGATTGTCAGGCTCTGTAGAGAGTTACAAATTTTCTAAAAACCGAGAAAGATTGATTATAATGAAAGATATATACAGTCATGCCTAGTGGTATCACAATGGAGAGCGTTCTCAACTCACTCTCTTTTACCCTCAGCGGATTTCTCACCCTTCTAAAGGTGCTTACAAACATTTCAAAGTTTCAAAGTGAAAAAGTGTTAAAAAAAAAAGGAAAAGATTGCTCTAAGCCAATCGTGTTCATCTAGGGCAATATTAGTTAATATGGTTATTTTCTTCTACATTATGCTAAATGTACGATTTGATTTGATTCCAGCGACTTTGCAGGCCGAACAGATTTTTATATATTAAAATTGTTTCGATTAAATTAACTGCAAAATTTAAAATTTAAAAAATTATAAACAAAGTGACCGCAAATTTCTTTCTGCCTTGAAAATTTCAAAAGTTCTTGAAGCAAACCATGTATTTGTTTATATCATGCAAAAATATCTTCTTTTTTCGTAGTGCAACTAATGCACCTCGCATAAGCGCAAGCAGCGTGAAACAATCAAAAAATTACTGCGTTGCTGAGACAAGGAGTCACACCCTACCGAAAAAAATCTTTAAAAATTCGTTCTTTAAAATATTAATTTTTTTTTACTTTTTTAAAAATATATTAAATTCCTGTAAAAAACGAATTTTCACGAAACCCATCATAAAAAAGGTCTATTACTACACTGCAAAAAATGTTTAGAAATTTGAAATTTAAAGCTTGCGGAAATCTCCGAAGAAATTTCCGGAAAATCCAAGTTCAATCGATTAAGTTTTTTAAAAAATTACGATTTATAGACAAAGTTGTCGAATCTGGAATTTGCAAAGCAAAAATTTGCGCATTTTTCGTTTTCGTTTATATAGTATAGCTGCGTAGTGCTAGCCAACAAGATTTTATGTTTATAAATCAATTAAGCAATTGTTTTGGCAGACATTTAATGGACACTCAAGGATTTGCGTGCGACTAGCAAAAAAATAAATTTTTAATAAAAAAAAATAAATAAAATAAATAAATAAAAATAAAAAATAAAAAAATTGATTGTTCCCATGCGATTGTTTTGTTTTAACGAAATTGTTGTCCATTGGCTTCTTGCTTCACTTTGAATGCAAAACCATTTAACCAACATTCGGGAAGCGCGTTTACGGCTAATGTTTAAGTCACCAAAAATTCATGTATGGTGACTTGAGTGTCTTAGATTTAAAAAAATAAAACGCAGTTATTGACGCAGTTGATGCAGAAGAATCAGCGGTATTTAATCTGTAACGGCCCATTTCCGTCTCGCACTCCAACACTTTCGCGGGGCACACAGATTGGTGGGCGCTCGATACCTTTGCATTGAATAACGAGATCAGAGAACGAGAACTAGTCCATTTCACGAACAACGTACCGTTTTGTGTTTTATGTATTGGTGGAAATGAATTTCAAAATGAAGATGAAGAAGAAGAAAAAAATGAAGAAAAAAAATGCAAAAAAATATTTTTAAAAAAATATTGAAACGCGGTGTCGCGTTGACTTATGTACAAAAATTTCTTTGGAGAAAACCGTAGCCCGTCAAAGTGAGATTCACTGGCTTTATTACTTTATTTACCTAATAATCTCAAAACAAACACAAACAAACAAACAACGCCAAACGAGCCTTTTCATTTTTATTTTTGAGCCAAACGTTGTTCCTTTAATCGGGATGTTAGTTGAACTGTGGATGCAAAAAACGTGAAAACCACCTGGTCAGTTGGTTGGAGAGTTGAGTAAGAAATTACTAAAAAAACAATACCATAACTACTATGCACAACCTGCCTAAATATGCCTAATAAGCCTAAAAAAAATATGCCTAAAAATAATGTTACTATTTATCCTAAAAAAAACGTAGCGACCAGAAGAGTTGAGTTGCATTGGACTTGTAACATGCAATAAATTCACAACTACAAACAGGTGAGGAAAGTGAAAGAACAACGGCAAATTATCAATATCAAATTTTGATATTCCACGTGATTCTAGTGATTCGTGATCAAAATAGTGCTTGTTGAATTATTAATTTAAAAAAAACAAATTAATTTAATAACGCTCACGCAACTTGCACACAGCTACAATTAAAGAAACTCTTCACGCGTGACGAGTTTTGAAAATGACTACATTAACCGGGTCATCTTCCATTGAAATTACTCATTAATCGACAATTCAAAGAACAGCTAAGCAAGTGAAGTTAATAAAAACCAATTGAAAATCTTTTGAATTGAAATTGAAAATTGAAAAGCTAAAAAAAATCTGTTTACATCTTCAGGGCAGTTTCCTCAACCGGGCAGCAGGTACCTAAAAGTACAAAATACGCAAATGTACACACAAAAATCAAATAAATAAATTCATATTTTTTAAAATTTAATTTAAAAATTCCGCCGACAAAAATTAAAATTAAAAATGACATTAGCACATCGTCCCGCAAAGTTTCTATGTAGCTCAATGTTGAAAACCCACTGGCTGCGCATTACTAAAGCGATGCGTAATGTACCAAAAGCAGACTTGTTTACATTTCGAAAAATTGATTTCAAAAAGCTGGCCCCATTTTTGTGGTTTTAGGAACATTTGGAAACTGTGGTCTTGGCCAAAAAAATATTTGTTTCATTTGGCTTGGCAATTCACTCGTTTGCCAGCAAGTATTTGCGCAGTGAGCAAACCACGGCTATTAACCCGAGATTTAAAGATTAGAACGTTGCTGTGACAAGAATTCACTCTCCTGCCGACAAAAATCTAAAAAAAAAAAATGTTTTTTAATATTTAAAATTTAAAAATCTTTTACATTTTTTAAAATATATTAAATTCCTAGTCGGAACTGTTCAGTAATGAAAGGAACGAATTTTCCCGAATCCCATCCATTCTTTCTTGATTTTTCCCCTGCAGTTTATAGGCGTGTAGTTTATTCAATGGCGGATTAGTTATTTGGCGCCTTGTTTAGGCGCACCATGTCGACAAAATTTCTATTAAAAACCATTTTAGTCAACTGGCTGTCAGCTTCTGGAAAGTGAACATTTTCATTGAGTTTATTTTCCAAATTGCAATGGAAAGAGTTTTTGAATTGTTTTTGATCGAGAAAAAGTGCAAAAAAATAGAGGAAAATGCAAATCGTCTAGTCAGAAGCTAAGCAAAAATTAAAATGATTTTAAATTAAAATAATATTGATTTTTAAAAACACGCGGCTGTTTTTTAAGTTGTTGTCGTTAATCGGAAAAATTTGTTTGAACGTGCTGAACAAAAATTCTATAAAAAAAGGAGTTAAAA
This sequence comes from Steinernema feltiae, assembly GCA_007213375.1. Taxonomy (NCBI): domain Eukaryota; kingdom Metazoa; phylum Nematoda; class Chromadorea; order Rhabditida; family Steinernematidae; genus Steinernema; species Steinernema feltiae. The sequence continues at coordinate 3,176 of MQUG01003824.1, read as the reverse complement.
TGAAGTCTTTCAAATTGAAGCTCAAAACATCAAAACGTCTGGGCCGTGTGATAGGCCTGTGTCCAAGTCCACATTGCAAAAATCATTCTTTTTTTAGCTCTCCTATGTGGTTCTAAGAATTTGCCAGCAAGAATTTGCGCAGTGGGCAAACAACGGCTGCCAATGGATTAGAGCGTTGCTGAGATTTCTTTAAAAATTTGGTCTTTAAAATATTAATTTAAAGATATTTTAAATATAAATATATTTATTATATAATTATAATATAAATTTAATTTAATTTAATTTAATAAAAAAATCATTAATTGTATTTGTTTAGTCGCGACCTCCCATTTCACAACCCTGTAACACTATTAAATTGACTATTAATTTTGGTTTAATTGAGATGACCGCTTGTTTTGAAAAAAAATGCTAGGAAAGCTTCATTACTGTGGACAACAATGGAAATGTTGAAAAATTCAAAATGTTACGAGGGTAATTATGTATTGTCAAAAAAAATAAATGCGGAAAGAGAATATAACCGGAGCGGGACAACTCGGCGACGCGGATTTAACGTGCTGAAAGAACTGTTCTTGATGACAAAAATTTCAAAAAAATTGCGTCTGATTAGCTCATTGGTCTTGGTTCGGTTTTGAAAATCATGAAAATTTATTTGTAAGAGGATGGACAAGGCTGCGGTTGAGAAAATGGCGTGTCAAAAATTATAAACGAAAGCTTTAAAAATGATGTAAACACTGGTCAGTCTTGTTTCTTGGGCTGAGAATCATTTGTTTGGAAGATGACTGTATTTATAGACAAAGTTGGCGGCGCGGAAATCCACTACCAAAAATTAGAGACAATTTAAGAATTTTTTCAATGGGCGGATTGATGATCACGTTGTCAAGAATTTAAATGTTATTTTAAGCCTGCTATTAAATAGGACCAGCTTTACTTTACAAAAATTCAAAACGTATTTATCTGTTAATTTTTCCAACAAGCTAATACTCATTTGATAACACTCGCGCATCTTCCATTGATTTAATTGATATTTAATTAAAATTGTTCCCGTGACTGTTTGAAAGAATCTGGAAAGTTTGAAGATTTCCTTCCAGTTGAAACAAAACCATACAAGGAAACGAAGTATTCAAAAATTTTCCGAGTTTACTTATTAGTTATAACAATAGTTTTAAAATTTCAATAAATCGACAGAAGACATGTTGGGAATATACAATAGAATACAATTCCCATGACCAAAAATATATTTTAAATTTGATTTTTTAAATTTTGAATGATGTAAACTTTGTCAAGAATTCAACAACATAAAACGCCTGGGGCACTAATTTCTTAGGAAACGCGCCAAAGTTATAATCAAGGACTTCACTTAACTAACGAACCAAAAGTGATGAAACAGAGAAACCGATCTTGAAGGATGCTATACAAATGTAATTAAGTGTACAAAAATGAAAATAATCTTTGTTGATTTATTTTAAACATCTTTAATCTTGAATTGTATTTAAGATGTTAAACAAATTATGACGGATATCAAATCAAACTCAAGCTTCACAAAATCAAAGCGACCAAAATTTCCGTGAGATTGACAAAAAAATGTAACCCAAAAAGAAAACGTCCTCCGTATTAACCAATCACTACAACATATGTTAGCGAGAGCATATTATTATGATTAATTTAAAAATTATGGAAACTGTTTGAGAAAGGCTTTAATGGAGCGCGGTCTGAAGAAGGTCATCAAAAATGACATGAGGACTGTGGTGCGTACTGCTCATAATGACAAAAAAATTAAAAATTTACTATATTTAATTTTAAAGTGCTCTAAAGTTTTTTTTATCTATCTTAATAATCAATTATTAAACTTGCAAAAATAGAGAAGAAACAATTGTGAAAGTCACATTTTTTTAATTTTTCTGTTTTTATTGTTTTCCTTTATACTTGACTAAATTATGACAATTTACGCTTAAAATATGTTGAAACAGAGAAACAGTTTTGGAAGACGGATGACAAAAATATGCAAAAATATCCATTTGTTGATTTACTAAATAATTAGACAATTGTTAAAAGCTTTTTCTACCTGTCTTAAGAAACAAGACTTAAGTGAAAGATAAACTTGTGTGCAGAAAAATAATAAAAATCATTTTTAATCAAATTCGCAATAATCACCACGAATAATTGGTAGTTCGAAATTAGCGTACAAAATCTTCCATGGAAAGGTTAACATTTCTCTTGATCTTTCCTGTTAATCCACACATTCTCGATTTTTCTTGTTGTCAAAAAATCTGAAATGTTACAAATTAAAAACTTAAAAAACAAAAAAACTTGAAAATTTGGAAAATTAATAAAATGAAAACAGAGAAAAAGATTCCATTGTAATTACTCATGCAAAAATTTCTTCTTGTCTTCTTGGTGCAGCCGATACAGCTCGCTAATTGTGCAAACACTCTCTGAGCAAAAAAAAACAACCAAAATAAATAAAACTGATTAGCTTCATGTTTCAAAGCCAACGCGCAACATCTGTGTATGTTCTGTAGATGTACAACCCGGATTGTGATTTCGGAAAGATTTTTAAATATTTTTTTAAATAATTAACAAATCAGATATCAATAATGTTTTAAGAAACACGACAAATTTATAATCAAAGCCTTCACTTAACTAAGTTTAACATGTTGAACCAGAGAAACCAGCGTTAAAGCGATCTTAGTGAAACCTCATTTTTTAAATCATTCTTTTTTTTTTTTCGAATCCTGACGCGTTCAATGTAACTAGGGGATTCTTGTCTTCCTACACACCTTTTCCAATCCCCTCTGTGTTATTTCTTAAATAACTTGTAATATAAATTGTGATTGTGTATAAAAAAAGCTGGCTCTCTTTTGTGTTTTAGGAACATTTGAACACTGTGATCTTGACCAAAAATATTTGTTTCCTTGGTAATTCACTCACATCAGCTTTTCCATTCAAAGTATAGGCGGTGTGCGCATATTGCAAAAATCTTTTATTTAAGCTCTCCTATGTGGTTCTCAGAATTTGGTGCTGTGGGCAAACTATTAAAAGTCCAAGATTAAAGGTTCAGAACGCTGAGACAAGATCCTGCCGATTAAAATCTAAGAAAAATTGAAAAATGTATAAAATAGAAACAGATTCCATTGTAATTACTTGTAATTGTAATTAAAATTTCTTCTTGTCTTCTT